>JAHPZR010006449.1:57500-70000 GCA_019787425.1 Platygyra sinensis
GATAGGAAATCAATTATCTGCAGTTCACTTTCAAAGGGAATATTTAATGCGGTAAACAAGGTATTATATGTCTGGCGTCAGCCATGAAATATGCTGACGGTGATAAGTAAGATTTTGTCTACTGAAATGCCCTTACAGTGATAAATAAGATCGTGTTTACTTCGCCAGAAGCAACGGTGGAGTTTTCTGGGGAAAAAATAAAACCTTGACGCTCTTCAAAACCCTTTAAACATAATATGCAAATGTATTTTCTTTTGAAAAGGCAATTATGAGACCTTTTCTCCTTCGAGCTAGGTAATCACGCAATCTTTTTGTTTCTGGGTAATGTTTTCTCGCAAAACTTTGTTGCTATAAATATTACGTAATGTTTTTGTGAGCGCAAAAGACTTGAAAGAACGCCGTTATAAGTTTTTGTAGCTACTTCTCTTCGTAGAAGAGAAATAGCTACTATGTTATCAAGTGTGTAAGTCCGTGAGTGGTCCAATCTTCGGATCGTGTTGGGAACATTTATCGATTTCTCTCGGATTATCGGTTTTATATGATCCCAAACTCGACGAAACGCTTCCACGTCGACGATAGCCCTGGCCAATCTCTATGTTATCCGATCCATTTTCGTCCGCGCTCATGAATGATCGACTACTTATCGAGTGAAACGTTCCAGTGACGTTGCTTTCTTCCCATGTGGAGCAGTGTGCATGGAGTCATTGAACAGTTGGCGATTACAGGTGAGAGGATTTGTTTACAATGTTTTGCTATTTTGCACCAGTAACCAGGCACAGCTTTCAAGCAATGTGCACGGTGTTTTCTAGAAAAGACTTCTCTAGGTTGTTTGACGGTCTGCTCAGAATTTCCACCAGCGCGAGTTCGATTTGAAGTCACAAGTATGATTTGAGACCAAAATTGCACTCCACTCAGTTCAATTACCACTTTATTAAATCCATTTTGAAATTGCACATGCATGTATGCACAATTTTATGGCCTTAAATTTTAGATTTTGACTCCCTCGACTGCACGATGCCCAGCTGTGGATGGTTTTCTCTTTTAAATACCGTTCAATGGCACTCTGCATGATTTTAAGGGATTCAAGCTCGTTAGTATCTCTGCTTCTTTTTGCGACCTCGGTGCAGAACTTTATTATGCTTGGAACCTTGTCAAGTTCGTGCGGCGCCGTTAATTTGTTTGAAGATATATATTTTCAAGATGGCGTTCATTCACTGTTTTGTGGAGCGGGTCGAAATCCATTGAAAGACTACGTATGTTAATTCCCAGAGACAGAGTTGAGCTCTTGTATTGCTCAATTTGAAACTACCACGAACCTGGAAACATGTTCCTTCTCTAGATGGCTATGAATTTGTTGTTGTGTGGTTTTCGTTTGTTTATGTTTTGCTGAACTCGGTATCATACGGATCTTGAGCAGATGTTGAAGAAAGAACGCCAAAATATTCGTCAAAATGGACGCTGAATGTTGGAAACTTCTTGTAAAGAAGGTCTTCAGCCTGATGGAGCTCATTATCATTATTCAGAAACTGTAATTAATTAAATTTCGTCAATTGTCTTGAAATAGAAAAGACAACAACAAAGTTTTGACCTACAGTTGCAAAATTCGCTACACAGGGTCTTTCTGTCATTCATTTTCCTAAAATTTTATTGGTTATGTTAAACTAACCTTGAAATCTGGTTGGTTGTTTTGTTTAAATGTCCCTTTCTCATTGGCTGAGAAAAAGATGCGATTTAGAGCAAAAAATAGTGCGATTCGTGAACAAATCGCACCCCCGAGAGCCAATCAGATTGCAAGTATAGCCAGTGATTTCAAAATGGATTTAATAAGGGCAGCGAAACACCTTGAATTGGTCCACATACATCATCTGGTGAACTCTTATACGAGCTTTAAAATAACAGCAATTCAGCAAAAGCAGTCGGCAAAAACTCAGGCTCTTGTTTTAGCGTGGAGAATAAATTTGCACATGCAATGCAGTGAAGCATGTCTGCAAAATTTTGGAATATTTGTTTGCTTTTATCTAGGTTTCTTCGCCCTAGCTTGAATGAAAAATTATTGTTATTGAACTTTTCTTCTGATTTCTTTCATTTGGTCCTCTGTGTTTGGGAATTTTAGGTTTTAAAAGTAAACAGTACCTTCCACGTTGGATTTCACAGCGACCATCAGGCGGTTTGTTTATTTTCTTTATTCGCTTTATTCAAATATATTTTGGAGTCTTTATTCAGCTACTACAAGACAAACGAGAAAAGAAATAAATGGGCACTAATAACACAGTTAAGATACGATTGATCCCTAAATAATTGGCTTGTTTTCGTCTTTTTGATTCACAACTTTCATCCCTCTTTGGCCGTATTAAATAATAGAATTCCTTCGTACAGGGAAGAAATAATTTGATTTCTTGTTTTTAGATTGATTTTTACACGAATTCTTCGCTTTTATTTTCCGTTGTTTTCTCAAATATCAGCCGTAATAGTACAAGAAAGGAAATTCTGTTGTATTTGGTTTCGTTTAATGCCGTGCGAAGTCAATTAGCTCATTTTTGCATATTGAATTTCTCGGCTTCCATTGGACATTTTGTCGTGCGATAAAGAAATAACATCATTTCTTGTGTATCAGTGTGTCTTCCTGTTAAGTCAATTTTGAACAAATTTTGTACCATATCCTCACTAGATTCCAAGAGAATCACATTGTTTGGTTAAGTTAGTTTTCATGAAGGATCAAGTTATTGTGTTAATTAAGTTAGTTTCCATAGAGGATCAAGTTGTTATGTTAGGTTAGTTTACATAGATGATCAAGTAGTTTTGTTAAGTTAATTTTCATAAAAGATCAAGTTGTTTGGCTAAGTAATATTGTGGCAAATGTTCAATTATATTTCAAGTTAAAGGGATGCATATTTCCACATGTTGAAACTGAAGAGCTCTATCTAGGAAAAATACACTTCCATTTCCTGTTAGCAGATAGATGTATACTCATAGATTATTTTAAATTGTTATTACCAAAGGCAAGACCTATTGGACTACGTGTTTAAAATAAAATTGTTGGCTTTCATCTTTTGGTTTTGGATCATTGATGTCATACTCATTCGCTAGCTATATGGCGAAAACATTTTGTTCAACAACATTTCAGTGTTTTTTTCCTACTTTCATTACTGTGCTAGCAGAGGTGTCTTATCTTGTCCGCCTTTTGTATTTCCTGGTCTTTTCAGGGTTGTCTTACCTGTTCCCTAATTAAGACAGCTATGAAAATACTACGAAACATGAGAACTCTGCTGGTATACTTTCATTCGTTTTGCACTTCGGTATTTTCCACCAGTAACCTCATGTCCTCTCAGAGGCCTATAATTTTTTAATTGGTCAACAGACCAAACAATAAGTTGCTTTCCATTGCAGTTTCCTTTCTTTCTTTCTCTCTTTTTTTTTATTTCCTTCCGACAGAACTAGCTACATGTAGTCCTCGACTACCTATTTTTTAAACTTCTTGTTAGGATGTGTTGGACGTCTTATGTACCCCAAATATTCGCTAGACGATTGACATGCTCTAACAGCACAATAGATAAAGAGACAGTAATCTTAGTAGTTTTCCTAAAACAAAGCCAGTGCACTTAAGTGTGAGATAATTTAATCACTTACGAGTATCATGTCGGAGAGATATCAAGAAGCTTATAATGACCACAAAGCAGAACCAAAATGAATATTCTCCGTGGGAACCGAGATAAACAGAACTATAAATGAATATTTTCCGTGGGAACAGAAATAAAAATCTTCCTCTGTCTTCCTCCATTCAAAGTGATAACAAAGCACATGGTTCGGTGCACATTCTAAATCATCTATTCCACAGTTCCTTGCGTTTAGTAAAAAAAGTGATTGCAAGCCCCTATAATGTAATCTTCTGCTGATTAGAGAGCTGTTTCGCTCGTTCGCTTCAGGCGCACTCGCTGCAGCAGCAAATACAGACATGAAGAGGGTTTGTGCTAACTGTCAATTAACGATTTCGAAGACCCACTTCTAAAATTCAAGTCAGTGCTGCACCAAATGACAACTAGTTTTGAAATGCTGGGTATATGGGCTTTCATATAAGGTAAAATGTTTCTAGACTTTAGTTTCCCTTTAAGAGTAGTTTTAATTAATCCTTCAAATAAACTAGCATGTTTTACACTTGAGTACTTTCTTCCTCTGTTGTCTGTTAGTACAGCTTGATTGACGGCTTAATGGAAAAGACTCTGGGTTAAAATTTTAATCACTGTTTGATGATAGTTTCAACACAATCATGATCAGAACAATAGACAGTAACCACTTCATTTTGAATTTTATCAAGAATGTGAATGTGTCTTATTCAAGTCAGTGCTGAACCAAATGACAACTAGTTTTGAAATGCTGGGTATATGGGCTTTCATATAAGGTAAAATGTTTCTAGACTTTAGTTTCCCTTTAAGAGTAGTTTTAATTAATCCTTCAAATAAACTAGCATGTTTTACACTTGAGTACTTTCTTCCTCTGTTGTCTGTTAATACAGCTTGATTGACGGCTTAATGGAAAAGACTCTGGGTTAAAATTTTAATCACTGTTTGATGATAGTTTCAACACAATCATGATCAGAACAATAGACAGTAACCACTTCATTTTGAATTTTATCAAGAATGTGAATGTGTCTTATTTGTCAACCTCAATGAAGTTATGTGAGCGAAACAAACATTTGTTATGAATGAAACAGCTATTGAACTGGCAGGACAAACATTGGTACCATTATTAAAATATGGCAATTTTTATTGTGATGGACAAAACACTGACCACCAGTCCATGGACTACTCCAATGGACCACCCTAGAATGGACTACACCTAAAAATAATATTCCAAATGAGTACTCTTTAATGTTCTTAGCTGCCAGTATAATTGAATTACACATAACTTCTGCTTATGTTCATCATGTACAGCCTCTAGCCACCATTTTGAATAATTGTACTTGAAACAAACAACTGTTAAACACAAATTAGTTTGAAAAGTGTAAACTCGTTTTATCAAATTTTATCATTTGATTATCAACGAAAATTATCAGACGTACCAATCAGTATAAGGATCATACAAGTGTAAACATAATAACTTGAAAAACCATTGAAATGTGAATGAGGAACCCAGTCTAATATTTGATTTAGGAATAGCACAAGTGAAGTAATGCCGGGGGCTATTCCCTTACATGGGCTATATGGGTATGTGCAGTCCCAGAAGGGTAGGGTTTTTCAGCCACATTGGTCATAAATAGGGTGTGGTTTTAGCACTCTAGTCTGAAGATATTGGCTATGTTTCTTGGAACAAGCTATATTTTCATAATTATCAGGTAAGTAAGTAAGTAAGTAAAAACTTTATTTAGGTGTCAAAAACCTTGTAACCTGGGTGATACCCATACTAATTAGGGGACACAACAAAAAAAAGAATGCTAACAGTAATAAAAGTAACAAATATGTAGTGTTAAAAATGATCGCTTATTAAAATCTCTAACTCATTTATATATATATAAAGATCATGTGGAGCAGAGAATGCAGCCCTTGCAGCCGGTGTCTATAAAGTTAGTTAAATCAATGTTGCGAATACGATTTATGAATGCTTTCAATGTCTTGGCTGATCTGTCAGCCGTAGCCAGTTTTCCCCATAGTTTGGGCCCTAAGTAACGCAAAGAGTGCCTCCCATAGGTAACGGTATTATATCTAGGGGTAGAGAAGTCAGACTGTCTCAGGTTGTATGCGGAAGTTTGATCAATAAAGATGCTACAAATACTATTTGGACATAGCCTATGTTTAACTTTATACACGAGAATACAGATATCCTGTAAACGTCTGTTCGCTAGAGTTGACAACTTAGCTCTCTCCAGTAGCTGAGAATAATTAGCGTGTTTGTCCCTATAAACTGCCCTTAAGCCCCTTTCCTGTAATCGTTCAAGTTTACGTGCGTCACTAGCTCTGCAGAAATGCCACGCTAGGTGGCAATAAGTGAGGTATGGTAGAACAGATGACTTATATAATTGGAGTTTAGCCTTTGTGGGGATTAAATTCCTTAGTCGCATAAGTACGCCGATTCTCTGGCTTGCCATTTTGCAGGCTGAGCTGACGTGTTCCGAGAAATTTAATTTGGAATCAATAGTTACACCTAAAAGCTTAAGGGTATCTGCAGTCTTAATTTCCTGATTGTTAGCATGGATCACTGCATTAGCGCTTGAGTCAGTTTTCCTACCGTAGCCGATGTTCAGTGTCTGGTATTTCTTGAGGTTTCCAGCCAGTAGGTTAGATTCGTACCACTTAGTTGCCCGATCTGCACTTACACTTAACCGAGGTCATAAATAGGGTGGCAAAAATTGCAAACTTTGGTCATAAATGGGGAAAGAGTTCGGGGAAGTGGTCTGCATACCCCTACCTGGCCTTTTTGGGAGTATGCCCTGGGTATAATGTCACACAGTAATTGTGAAGTTTTATTCCATGTGATTCTGTCAGCCACTACACATGCACAACCTAAAAAATGACACAAGCTAAAAGATGACTCGATAGGAAATGACAAGAATAATGGCTGAATAATGAATTATAAGTCAGGCTCCTGAGCCTGGAACATGGTACAGGAATCTACTCGTCTACTTTGTGTTCAGTGTTTCCAGAACAAAACAAGCAAGGTATAGCAGCTTACAGCTTTAAATAGTACTCCTTTAAAATACTATTTTTAGGAGTAGGTTATTTTAGGGGTAGTCCATTTGGGGGAGTCCATGGACTGGGGGTCGGTATTTTGTCCATCACCTAATTTTTTTAATTTTATAATTCAGTAACATCTAAACCTGAAGATGGCTTGGTGTGATAACCTGAATTAGTATATACTAAAACAGTGGATAGTGTTAAACGCGTGTGCTGATTGGTTCGTCAAACTCTGGATATCCTGCGCTATTTACCTCCGAGCAACTCAAGAGAAAATGGCGTCCCGTTTGGGGCTGTGACAAGTGAAGAAATTGTGCAAATTAAATTTTTGTGGTGTATATTATCTCACTGTTTTAGTATATACTAAAACAACTATTCACCTCAGTGTCGGTGGCTAGCGTTGGATATTTACCTCGCCGCTTTGCGGCTCAGTAAATATCCACCGCTAGCCACCTCCACTTTGGTGAATAGTTGTTAGCTATTGTTATAAATGTAACAAGTTGTGTCAGCCTTGCAGTAGTCTTTGACTTATTATCATTTTACTTTTCAAGTTTGGCTAATTAATCTCCTGCAAGATCCAACATTTAATCAAACAGGATCTTTGTTCATGGCTTTGCAGTTTGTTTTTTATCTTGAGTTGTCCACATTCAGCCAACATTGAGTGAAGTTTAGATTACAGTTGTGTTCTCCATACTTGTTTTGTTTATTTGAGTACTTTCATCTGAACTCCGAGTGGGATGTGAAATGCACTAATTCCCAAATACTGTCTTTTGTTTACATTTTTGCTTCCGGATTGTAAAGATAACAAAGGGAAAGAAACCCCCTGTGAGCTTGATGGAACATATTTATGGGTCAACATATTTTTTGGATCAACCCAGAAAATGCTCTCAAGAGGTTAATAATTTTGATGTATTTTACGTGCAATATATATAGAGACAAGTGGTTCCGCATTGTAAAAGAAGTGTCTCATAAGAAACCTTAACTACAGCCTTCGCACAAAAAGAAAAATATTCTTGAATGATGCAAATTTTCCCACCAGGCAGACCAACAGCAACTTCTGGGTGGTGGTAAGGAGGGGTGGGGGAGAGTACTCTGAGTTTTTGGGCAGGAGTGTCTAATGTGACCCAAGAACCCTTAGCTTTTACCACTCCATGTTTGGCTGCAATTCTACTTCCCTACCTATTTTGTAATATTTGTGCAACAAAGACCAACTAAAAACCCTATGCTTTATGAGATAAGTGCGACCTTGCATGGTACGAACACAGCTTGTTTCAACAGCCTTTAATAATGCACCAATAATTACAAGCTTACCAACACATTTCATCTCTAGATTACTTAATCCACGAGTTTGGCCATAGGGTTCCTTTGATTTTAATTGTACCCATTTGGCCATTGATAAGTCTATCGTTTATATCTCTATTTGTAGTGAGCATGACCCTACAATTTTCTTTCACCAAAATTTCAGAATCAAGTCCACCTGTTTCTGATCTTCCCCTAGCTAACACTCTATCAATGTCTTGTTTGTTAATGTTTGGTGGATACTGGTCTGTAGCTTTCAATCTATGTAGAGGTGTTGTTAAACACTGAAGGTGTTCATTATTATGTTGATCTACAGGAGCATTTTCAGCAAAGATGTGCAATGCATGTTTTGGATAATTGGGCTCAATAGAGTTAACAGCCCTTAGCTGAATACATTGAATATCTGCCTCAGTTTGTGATGCAGTTCTGAATCTATTCAACAACTGTGTGAATGGTTGGTCCTTTTTTTGTCTCATATTCTCTGTTAACTCTATCATTTTGAAAACTAACCAAGGATGGCACAAATTGTGAACATTATTTTTGTACTCCTTGAATACAAGTCTCTGACGAATGGGTGGTAGTTGATACAAATCACCAAGTGTAATAATACTAAGTCCTGCAAACAGCTGGTTGTTTGGTGTAGCAAATATTTCTTTTAGGCGTTGGTGGATGTGCAGCAAAGTAGTGTTTGATACCATTGAGATTTCATCAATGATTACTAGTTTCAAATCTGATAGTGCTATTCTAATTTGTGTTCTTTTTTGGTCTGATAATGGTGGAAGATTGTCACCCGATTCTTTAGGAATTGCTAATGCAGTATGTATTGTAGTACCATTAATGTTAATAGCAGCAACACCTGTTGGAGCCATTAGCAAGACAGTTGGATTTTCAGGGTTGCTAATCCCACGTCTAAAAGTTTTTGTAGCGGTATGATATATTGAGTTAATGAGATGTGACTTGCCAACCCCTCCTCCTCCTGATAGGAACAAATATACTGGCTGTATATCAGTTTGTTTTAAGCTGTTCATGTTTTTGGGGTCTTATAAAGACCCCTATGCTATCATCGGCGGGGTTTATTTGTCTACGTGTCGGGTATCGTGAGGTCTTCTGGGAGGAATTTAGTAGGCTTATATGACATAAGCTTTCGATACAGCAGCCATTGCTGTTTTGAGTACATGTAATATTTTTGCACAGCTTACCGTCGCGAGTTGGTTGCAGTTTCCAAGGTTAGTTGTTTTCCATTTTTAAATTGCTTTGGCTCGTTTTTGTCAGATATTTTCTTTCTTCCCTCGCTGCTCTCGAGAACCATGTATTCTCTGTTATTTGCATTTAGATCCTCGCTGATACATTCCAATACAAGCGATTTGTTTCTCACGCAAGCCATTAACTTATCCAGGCTCGGCTAGTGTTAAGTGTGGATTGCACGGGAGAACTGAGTATCTGCTTACGCAAGAACTCACCTTCTAATTACCCCAACAAGTGTCAGTTATTGGACTCTATGTACTGCTATCACGTAAATCGTATGCATGTACTTCTACTGCTGTGAAGTTATTTTGAGCAGCTGTGAATGCAGTCAAACTGCTGAACTTAACTGTACTAGAGCTGTTTGTTAACGACATGACAATATTAACTGCGAGTATGGGGACATAAGTTGAACAATACCGGTCGAGGAAGCGAAGGATGCTTTATCACATGTTTAATGGGGATGGATTCTTACCACGTCTTAGCTAAATGTGTTTTGTTTGACAACATTGAAACAAATTCTGGACATGTAAAGAAATGATGAGCTACATTTCGTCTATATCCTGTTGCTTGTGAGGGGAAGTGAGCGACGTGGAGAACAATCCAGGCCCTCCAGTATTTAATAACACTAATCCAACAACCACTGTGTCTGCTGGCCACAACTCCAGGAACTGACTGAAGCACCCTTTGGTAAACTTGGCACTGGTAAGCAGTGTACGATGTTTTGCAATTATGTTCACCTATTTTATTGTTAAAATTTACAATCAAATAGAAGACGCTGTACTCAGAATATGCTTATTGGATCGAGCCTATAGAGTGCCACAAGATATTAATTCTGTCCAAAAAAGTGTTGACGGTCATTAATGCAAGCGCGGCCGTAACACCTGAAAAAATAGTGTCAAACATCGAAGACCACATTCAATCATATTTCCAACACCTCAAATTTTGCCAAATATTTTCCACTCTGTCTTTAAAATTTGTAATGACTTGTCTAACTTTTCACTTGTAGCAAGTCAACTCCCAGATGCTGACGTTTGAGAACAGCATTCCAACCGAAAGGAATAGAATTACGCATAAGACCTCAAGTATGCATTGCGGACCTATTTTTAACTTTGTTTCTACACCATGATAGTAGTTTGTCATACACACGTCGTTGCTTAGTGTTTAGCAATCTTACACTCTGACGAAGATCGTCATCAGATATTACTAATGGTTGATTGTAGGATATTATTGCATTAGATGTTTGTGCATCAAGATGTTGTGATGGCTGGATATGAAATGATTCAGCATCACTCAAATGGTCATGTATTTGTGACTGTAAATCTTCATTTTCCTGATCATTAATACAGGGGTTTCAATAGGTTTTTTCACAAGTGGGTAATTAAGAGTAACAGGTGGGTATATTCGCCGATGACCCGAAGAGCCTTCAATTCTAGGGGTGTCCGGGGGCATGCTTCCCTGGAAAATTTTGAATTTCTAGACTCTCACAGATCCATTTTCATGCATTTTCAGCTCTTTCTTTGCTGTTTTGTTGCTTCTTTTTTTTTGCTCCTAAGTCAACTAATTTAAGGAAATTTGAACAGAATTATGTTACAATGAAGTAGTCACAGTCAACTATTTCTACTGAGGCGCTACTTTTTAACACTTTTAGCTCAGGGTTAATCTTTAAATAAAAAAAAATCATCTATTCTATAGAGAAACATGATTATATTTTAGTCGCATTAATCATTATAAAAACACAGAGGCAAAATAAACAGTGTATGTAACCGAGTGTCTTATATCACTTAAATCAGTCTGAAGCCACTTAATACGACTTGATTTTCAAGACTTTCAAGAGCCAAGCCTTTTACTGTTTGAACACTTTCTACCTGCTTCTAACCATAACAAACCTTCTTGATTATACCTATTGGAACATAATTTTACAAAACAATTACTTGCACAACAAGTCTTAACCTAAAAGTCATGTCCCAAACCTAAATTCAAGGTGGAATGAGGAAAATCTCTTCCACTGTTTATATTGTAATTTTAAAATAACTGCTACAAAAGAAAGTATGAGTCCCTAGAATAGCGATCGAGTGCTTAGTATTCCTCTTCACTTTCGGAAGCAGAATCATCCGAATCATGACTTGCTTGGTGGGCTGCAAGTTTAAAAGCTTCAACAGCAGCTTCCACCTCTGCTTGCACACTTGCTTCTTCAACTTTTTCATCTTCCTGGACCTGGATATCGGTTTGGACAGCAGAGTCCACAAGCATGGCTTGAGCTTCACTCTGTGAGTTTCCAGAAGAAGTGCCACCTGGATTTGCAGATGGCGGGAGTTTCCTTCTTTTCTCTGCATTGCTCCAGGCCTCAACAGCTTCTTTAACAAGGTCTTCTGCTGCAGCGACGGGCCGACCATTGATGGAGATATGCAGCAGCGCCTCCAACATCTGATAAGTCATACTGCTATGGAGTCGACTCTTTACCCTCTTAACAGCCCTAGCCCCCCTCTTGGGCCATGCATTTGACATGGGAAGAGAAAGAATGATTTCTGCAATCCACACAAGCTTAGGGTAGAAGTAGCCATATTCTGTGTACATGGAAAGTAGCCTCTTCAGACTCCACTCAGTTGGGGTGATGTTGTCCAGTTCCTGAGGAATCTGCTCTTTCCACAAAAGAAGATCGTATTTTAACTTCTCCCACTCTGCTTTCACTTGCTGCTGAGTTTCCTTGTCACCTGGAAAGTAGTGATTTGACAATGTGCCGATTTCCTTCGACCCACAGCTTAAAAAATCTGCTGTTCCACAGTTTGGAATAGCATCGCATCCTTGAAATAAGAATCAATGTTCTCCTTGAGGGCTTGTGTGTACTTCTTTAGAAGGTTGCGAAGCACTTGTATCTCATGGTCATTGCTTTTAAACTCAAAGGTTCAGAGCTGTCCATTCTCCTGAATATCAACCTGTAGTTGGGCGATAGGGGTTTCCTCTTGTGGTATCTTTGTTAGCTTGTCAGTAGTGTAGGTGATAGCTGGTAGGATATGGCCAAAGTTTATGGTACCTCGCTGGAATACTCTGCTTAATGCAGCAAGCTCTGGAAGGACAGCCTTCAAAATATATAATGTACCAATGAACTTAAGACCTTCATTTTGGACTGCACATACGTCGCCAAGCCATCTTTTTCATCTGCGAAATTGATAGCCTGTATGATGGGAACAAAGTCGTCACACACTCCATCCACAGCATTGCTTGTTGACAGCCAATGAGTTCTCCAAGCTTTTCACACCTTTTTCTCCACAACAGACCTTGCTTGTTCTGATA
>JAHPZR010006449.1:75000-78916 GCA_019787425.1 Platygyra sinensis
GACCAGCGTCCCCAGCCGATGGAGCAACACAGTCACGCTGTTTGCTCCACGCTGATTGGACGCATTCTTTAGCATCATCCAATCAGCGTGGAGTAACAGCGTGAATGTCGATGAGCTTTCAGAATGTCACAAACAGTGGGCGCTTACCATTCGACGAAAATTTCCGAAATTTTCGAAACGGGGACAAATGGTACGTAAATTTCCAGCGAAAAGTTCCAGAAAATCCGGAAATTGTTGAATTTCCGAAAAGGGAACCATTCAACCGAAAATTCCGGAAATTTTCTTTAATAGTTTTTATTAAAGCTAGTTCTTTGGGCCACGATCACGGCGAGTTGGACATCTCACGCAAGGATGATGGGGACGCGTATTCGAAAATGGACTAATATCTTAGTTTGGAATCTTGCCACTTGTCTGTCGGCACTATAAATACGTCAGGGTGGTGTATTTGTCTGTTTTGCATAGGTTGGCTACGAAATGTACAGAGATTTATAATGTGTGCAGAACCATTGTACGACTCATTAAACTCTTTGTCCTCCGAAGTTTTCGTTGTGGTAGTCCCATTTCCGAAAAGCAAACCATTCAACCGAAAATTCCGGAAATTCCGGGATGAAAAGCAAATGGAATGGAAACTTCCAGGAAAAAAATTTCGAAAATTTGGGTATACCTTAGGAGGTTGTCCTCTTTTCCGGAAAATTATGTAAATTCGTAATTTTTTTTCAGCGCTAGTTCTTTGGCAGCGATCACCGCGAGTCGGACATCCCAGACTAAGATGAAGGCGACGCTTATTCGAAAATGAAGTGAAATACTTGTTACAGCTCATGAAATACTTGTTTCAGATAAATTCGTCAAGAAAGCGTTTAATTCTAGTCAAAAAATCCCACGTGGTGTACTTGTTTGTTCTGCGAAGGTTGGCTAAGAAATGTACGAAGATTTACAACGCGTGCAGAGCTATTATACCACTAATTGCACCCTTTGTTTTGCGACATTTTCGCTGCTGTTTTGGTTCGTAAATGGTCCCTGCCGTGTTATGGTTTAAAAGTCACAATGTCCGCATATCAGTGCTCTGTTTGCATGTATATTTGCAATGATATTGAGTTATTTTTCCAGCATGCCTGTTGCAGTACGGCAAATACAAGTACAGCCACTGGTAAGTAGCTAAGAAATGCAACTTCAAATATGAATTTATGAAAACGTGCACACTTCCTCGCACAGCCAAGTCTTGATTTTATCCGAGCTTTTCTTGTCCTCACTCAAACAAATCGCCTAATTCATAGATCCCGTCATTCAGCAAGCCTCTACTTCCGTGCCTGGGTTGCAGAAATGGGAAGACAGGACCGTTCGCCTGCTGATCGAAAATTACGTTCATTTTAAACACCTTTTCAAGAAGGGGAAAACTACAAAGAAAGATGTTTTCCAAAAAATTGCTGATCGCTTTAACGAAACCTCGACGGTGAAAGTGAGCGGCGATCAGCGCTTGAGGAAATGGCTGAAATTAGAAGCAAAGTTTAAAGAGATTGAAGACAACAATAACCTGACGGGCCGAGCCAAAAAGTCGTGGAAGTTTTATGAAGACTTGGAGGAGGCTATAGGAGACAGCCCAAAGGTAAACCCAGCGTATACTTACGACGTCGCAGACGGGACGCCGCCTTCATCATTAAACGTACGTAATTCCGAATCAGACGAAGACAGTGATGCAGAAGATGATGAGACTGGCAGCACCGCAAAGCGAGTAAAGACACTAAAGAGCAGAGCGAGGAAAAGAAAGAGTCATTCTTCTGCCGCAGAGATGCTTTCCTTTTTGCACTCTTACACAGAGAAGAAGGAAAAAGTGGAAGAGGAAAAACTTAATTTGCTCAGGGAAATGAAACAGGAAAAGAAAGAGTTTCTAAGCCAGTTCTTAGATGTGCTGAAAAATAAGTGACTTTAAATCTGTTGCTATAGTTGTTCCGGAGTTTCATTGACAGAAAATGTTGAATGTTTCAGTTGCGTTTTCATTAACAGAAGCAAGCAAGCATTTGAAAGATAACATTGATTTGACCAGCAATCATCGTTTTTTTTTTTAATCATTTGTTGCTCAGATTAATAATTTCGTAATTTAACACTGACTACTTGTGAACTGTTATTGTTCCATATGTGAAAGTCCGGAAGATAACAATAAATGACCTTATTTAATTTGTTGTCATAATTATAATGTAACACAAGTATATTGACTGGATTGCGAGAACTTCAAGGACAGACAATGTTCACTAGGTGCATTCTCTTCTGCTCTGCTCTCTCATCAGAGCAATGCGGTTCATCTACAGGATAATCATCGTTATCCTCATCATCCATACAGCATTCGTAATAATCGTCATTCAGTAAACAAACGTTATGTAAAACACAAGCAGATATTACAAGGTGAACCGATAATGTAAGATCCAAATGATCCAAGAAAAGAAGTTTTTTCCATCGTCCCTTTAAAAGTCCGATTGCTCTCTCTACTTTCTGCCGAAGAGAAGACAGCACTGTGTTAAACCTCCTCTGCTGGGGCGCCAGGTGGCCATTGTCCCTGTAAGGAGTAATTAGCCATCTGAAAGAGAACAACATGAGGCACTCGTCATTGTACTTAAAATGGATTGTCAGCCATACTCATGTTCAATTCCAAAAAGTTCCTCTTGTTTCTGTTATTAATCTTGATTAAATACTGGATATATGAGGGAGAGCAATTAAAGATCTATTGGTGAAGTTCATGTCAATGAATTAATGTACCTCGATAAAGGGTATCCTCCATCTCCTAAAAGGTGAGTGTCGCCAGGAAACTTGTTTTCGGCCGTTCGCCAAAGCACGGAGTTACGGAGGACTCGCGAATCATGAACTGATCCAGGCCAACCAGCCAAAACGTCCGTAAAGAGCATTTTGTCATCACACACAAGCTAACGAAGCAATTGCAGAAACGCACGTGATTAGCATATTACGCAATGCATTTTATACCTCATTTTGTATATTTTAAATTGATTTATACAATAATTAATGGTGTAGCAGAACTGATCTTAGTTTTATTTAGTTTTTTTTTTCGCTACGCCGTCTACCTGCACGTTGAATGAGTGGAATTTTTTTCTGTTCACATAAGCTTCTGGCTCGTGTTCTGGGGCGCGGATCCGAATGTGGGTGCCATCAATCAGCCCAATGATACCAGGGAATCCCCCTTCGTCTTCAAAAACACTTCTTATTTCTTGCTTTTGATTTGCTGTAAAAAGGATATTTCAATGTAAAAATAGAAAACCCCGAACATGTATATTTTGTAATTTTAAAGCCATTACTCACCGTCTGGCCATTTGATATAATGTCCTGAAAGATCAACAGCTGCCTGTGAAAGTCGAATTAGAACTCGGTTAACACTACTCATGGTAATGTTGAACCTGTCGGCGACAGCCCGTGCAGGCTCTTGATTCCCCATGCTCCACAGGAAGGCCAATACTTGCTTCGCCGGCGGAATGGCAGGCCTTCCTGAAGTGTTAGCGAGGGGTATCCTTCCCGTCCTCATGGCTTCCTGTGCGAATAGCTCACACGTTTCTCTTGTCATACGAAAATGGCTCTTGAATTCATCCGGCAAATAGGACGGCACGGTAATTTCCATAAAGTTGTAAATTCTATTTAATTTGCGCCGCGTGTAGCATCGGCCAACGGCACTCAAAACAATTATGTCGTCGTCGTCAACCATCAACTCGTCAATAATAAACTCTAAATCACTGAATATTTCTAAGGTGAACAAAAGTTCCGGAGAGTCAAACATTTTCAATTTTTGAGGGCAAAACTGCGAATGGAACGGGCTTATCGTTTTCCACTCCGGTGCAGTCAACCAGAAAATTCTGTACCATTCGCCAATGGAAATTTCCGGAAATTCACACCGGAATTTTTGGTCGAATGGTAAGCGCCC
>JAHPZR010006450.1:0-25000 GCA_019787425.1 Platygyra sinensis
ATTCTGTTAAAAAACACTAATGAACGCAATTGTCTCATATTCATTCTCTCCCTCGTTGATATGTCGTAGCATGTTAATACAATGATAATGCCAATAATAAGGGGGAGTGCCCTTATAACTGAAAAATTGTTTAACTCTCCAGAAATCTCTGTAACGATGCCAGAAATGTCTAACTAGTTCCTGGACTCTTCACCTCTTCTTTGGGTTGAATGTGGTCTCAACTACTGATTCTGGTGCAAAATGTCCTCCAGCCTGACCAAAGAAGAAATGATTCGGTGTCAGTGGCATGTCATCTTCAGGATTAGCTGATTGATAAGTCAGTGGTCTGGAGTTTAGAAGTGCCTCCACTCCAGTGGACGCCGTCATTTACTCTTCATCTGTGATGTCTGCATTGCCCAGAATTGCGTATACTACTCGCATTGCACCCTTGATCATAATCTCATAAGCACCTCAAAAATGAGGTGCAGTGGGGAATTAAACTTCCATTTGATTCCTTGGTCTATGGTGGATTTAGCAATCTTGTCTTGGTCAAGCTCTTTGACCAAATCGCTTAACTCCTTATTTCCTCCAGCAAAGTTACCTCCACTGTCAGACATCTCTCTTGGAAGCCCCCTGCAATTGACCATTCTGTAGAAAGCATTCAGGAATGACTTCGTATCAAGTGCATAGGCCATTTCCAGATGGACTACTCTCGTTGCCAAGCAGGTGAACAAACACAAGTAACGTTTCTGTCGATGTGTCCTTCTGCCCTGCACAGTGATAAAAGGTCCTTCATAATCAACGGCAGTCTGAGAAAGCTTTCAAGGAAAATTTAAGTCTGATCTGTTGGAGAGGAGTCGTAATTTGTTTTGCAACTTTAGCTTTTCTTTGGCATTCACTGCATTCCTTCTCCCATTCCTGAATTTCTTCACGACCAGAAATGATCCAGAAACGTGTTGATAAAGCTGCCAGCAATTGATTCGTTCCACCCGTGTGATTGTCTTTCTCGTGATGATGTTTGACAATTAGCTTCGTCACACAGTTCTTACGCGGCAGGATTATCGAAAAATGAGCATCCTGTAGTAGAAATTCTGCATACTCAAGGCGTTCATCTCATTTCATTTGGCCCTCCTCGTCTAGCCATGGTCGTAAGCTGAACAGCTTGCTCTTTTTTGGTAACTCTCTTTGTCGCTGAAGTGCCAAATACTTGTTGGGAAATGCCTTTCTTTGTACACCCCTTATCACTTAAATCGCAGCATCTTTGATCTCTTCCGCCTTTAATTTTCCTCTCTCTCTCTCTGTTGGGACTTCTACAGTTATCTATGAAATGACAAACCCATGCTTGAATTCTTATTAACTTTGTCCAACTTGAGAAGCGTTTTGGATCGAGATGCCATAGCTGGTCATCTTCATGAACTGAAATCACTGTCCAGTCTCCATTACTTCAGCCTACCTGTGAGCTGGCTTGAGCTGTTTTCTTGATCTCCATTGCTTCTGAAACTTTGTCGGTGTCAGTTTCATTGATAGGCCAGTCTGACTCTTCCTTTTGAAGGAAATCAGGACCACTCCAACATTTTTTCTCCTTGGCCTAGTCAGATACTCTCATGCCTCTCATAGTAAAGTCACCACAGCACATGCTTCTCGTGATGCGTCTACAAAGGTGTGTAAAGTCTGACAGTACAACTTCTTCTGGGCCAAATCTTAAACATCTGGGAACTTTAATCTTTGGTAATTCTTCCAACTGACAGAACCATTCTCGAGACTTGTGGATCAATTCCCTTGGGCATAGATCGTCCCACTCAAGTCCTGCCACCCACATCTCCTGCATCATAACTTTGGCTCGAATGGTAAATGGTGCCAAGAAACCAACTGGGTCAAGTAATGGGGCAACTTTCTTCTGGAAATTCCGTTTGGTGATCTGAACGTTTTCTTCAGGCAGATTAGCTTTGAACAAGAACATGTCTTCCTCTGGAAGCCACGTGATTCCCAGTGTCTTTACTGTTGGTAGGGGATCCTTGTTGATGTCCACCTCGGATGCTCTGTCCTTGATTGGTATTTTTTCTAGAATCTGGGATGAATTGGATAACCGTTTACGAGCATGCATTCCTGCCTTACTCCGCAGCTCATCTAACTGCTTGTACACCTCAATACCTTGACTGTTGTCCAACACCGAGTACATGCTATCATCCATATAGGTCGACTTTGACACAGCTTCTGCAGCTAAGGGCAGGTCATCTTTGTGCTTCTCAGCATGTGTTTGGGAGACAAACTGAGCTTGGAAGGGCGATGAGTTTATCCCAAACACAACTCGGTTGAATTCGTATTCTTCTGATTTTCTCTGCTGATTCAAGGATCTCCATAAGAACCATTGACATGATCGGTCCTTAGGTGCAACTTCAATTCTCAAATACATCTCTGCAATGTCACAGATGAGTGCAACAGGGTGTCTTCTGAATCAAAGGAATACATCGTTCAAATCTCTCTGCAGTTTTGGTCCTTGATAAATGATGTCACTGAGGGAGATTCTGCCAAACTTTGCAGAGGCGTCAAGTATGATGCGAGTCTTTGTTGTGGCTCTGTCCTGTCTTACAATGGGAAAGTCTGGCAGGTACCATCTCCTTGTGGGTTTTTCCTCCGTTGGGTCGATCTTGCAAATGTAGCCCTTCTCCATATATTGAGTGATGTTTTCTGAGTAGGCTGCTGCAATCTCTGGATTCTTCAGTAAACGTTTCTCAGTGTTGCAGTCTGCAAAGGGCCATGTCAAAATTGCCTGGTAGGTCAGGAATGTTCTCCTTCCATGGAAGTGCCATTTGATATCTACCATCCAAGGACTTGGGGGACTTTTCCGCCTGCTCTGATGCACATTGCTCATCAGGATTCAGAACGGGTCAATCAAATGATGATAGAGGATTCTCTATCTCCCAGAATTGTTGTAGTAAACCACTTATTTTGTCTGTCTGACTGTTCTCGCACGAAATAGGTGTGTGCAAAGCTTTACTGATAGTCACTTCTTCTGAGCCCACTAACAGTTCCTGTGCATGTCCACCCTAATGGTGTAAGTCTTGCTACTGGTTCTCCGGGTTGACTTCGAACGTCCTTGAACGAGTAGTGTAGCTCAGCATAATCAACTCCAATTAACAACTCCACTATTGGTGGGATGCCAGGATTTTGAAACTGTATCTCTTTCAAATGGGTGCACTTTGCCACATACTTTTATCAGTCGATAACTTTCATGTTTCCTGTGACATCTGCTGTGAATGCAGTAATAGTAGTCTTCACATTTCCATCCAAACTTTCCAATTCGACCTCAACTGGTGTAGTCTCAAAGGTTTCAGTCTGTCCATTTTAGACCATTCACAGTTACGTTTTGAGAATGTCCTTGAAGTCCAAGCTCAGCAGCTACGACAGCATTTAAATATGTTTTCGTTGAAGCTTCGTCCAACAAGGCATTCACTTTAATTTTGCGATTCCCCTTCTTCAGAAACACTGGTATTGTGCGCAGTGCCACAAATCTTGGTTGCGCACTTTGTGACATCAATATGGTGCGAGACCTCTCTGTTGCTTGCTCAACTGGATCCTGGGGAGGAGTAAGAGCCATTTCAGTACCTGTTTTGCTTTCTGCGACAGACTGAGAACCACCTGATGCTCCTTGTTCCATTTCACAAAGATCATGAGGGTTCACCTGCTCACTTCGATCTGCCGGCCCAGAGTCTCTATGCAACAATCAGTTGTGAGTGTTCTTACAATTATTTATCCCGCAAATTCTCAATCTAACGCACGTCTCTCCATTGTGGTCTCCGCCAACACAACGATAACACAGTTTAAGGCTCTTGCGGCTTCCCATATTGCTGGAGGATTCATAGCCTTGAATTTGTCACACCACCAAACTGCATGATGACCACTGCAAACTTTACACAGTCGAAATCCAACTCTTCTCTGATTTCCTGAAGATTTCTGTGCATTACCGAAGAAGGTGTTTCTGATGCTACTGTCTGGAATATTTCTGCTTCCTGGATCATGAACTTTTTCCAACGTTTTTACTGACTGCCAACAATTTTCATGAATCCACCAATAACAATGGGCTAGCATCGTTTCTGTAAATTTCTTACACAAATGGAGGTACAGTGATCCGCTTCATAATTCACCATGCCATCCAGCCTCCTTCAGGTTTACTACAGTAACGTCCAACAAATTTGCAAGTCTCTCGAGGTCCCTTGCATTTCCAGGGCGAAGTGGCTTAAAGTTCTCCAGTTTGTCTAAATGCAAGGCAATCTGATGCCGTTTGTGAAGGTGTCTACATGCTCTGCTCTACCAAAAGCCTTTCCAACAGGCGCATACACCAGAGTTCAGAAAGGTTATTGCGACAGTAAACGACTGGGATGGAAACATGCTGCCTCTAGCTGTCGTGCAGTACTTTTTCAAAGGTGGCATTGAAGTACCAATCAAGTTAGCCGGGTACAGGAACAATCAGCGTGTTGATGCTGAGCCATATATGAGAACTTCTCACCCTGTACTTAAAAAAAATCCAAGGAAAATGCACGACCGCATCATGCAATAAAGCTGTAGATGAATGCTATGAAGAGGGTGGAGAGAGTCTTTGCTGTATGTCAGTGGCAGATATTCCACAATAGAAAGCAGGCACACAATCTCAATATGCGCAAGCGTGAAGGTCACACTACACAATGACATGAGTTCTATGATGTTCTGGAGCTGCTGAATAAGGGAACTTTAGTTCAAGATTTTGGCTTTGCTAAATCCTCAATTTCAAAGTGCACCCAGCCACGACCCTTCCAAGCAACCAACCTACAGTTAAGTGAGTTCTTTCATGTTGATACATAATTGTGACCTGGAAAGTGAAAACGGACACTAACGGTTTTCCGTTAAACGGTTGAAAATAGACGGATTGTAAACAGTTGGCAAACAATTAACACAAACGTTTAAACGGTTTCTCTTTCCGTTTAAACGGAAAACCAAAAGCGTTAAACGGTTTGACAAAATTCATAAATGGATCACGGATCACGGATCACGTCACAAACTTGCTCACCAATGTTTGGGCATTTGTTTGATACAATTATTGTAGCATCGATGGGAGGGGAGTAGCCACATGCCAGATCGAGCAGTCCGGGTTTGAGCCCTGGCCTGGGGCCGCATTGCTTTGTGTTCTTGGGCAGGTCATTTTACTCTCACAGTGCCTCTCTCCATTCAGGTGTATAAATGGGTACCGGCAAACCTAATGCTGGCGGTAACCATGCGATGGCCTGGCATCCAATCCAGAGGGGAGTAGAAATACCCCCAGTTGCTTCATGCTGCAGAAACTGGGATAAACTCCAGCCTGATGAGCCACTATGCTTGTATTCAGAGTGAACTCTAATTTACAACTAGTAACTAATTTTTATCCATCGAAAGAGAAATTCTGAAAAATGTGCAAAACATTATGAGCTGCTGCGTACATAAGTACAATGCGAAAACAAACCATGCCTCTGTGGGATTCATCTCGTCATAGAGATAAAATATTCTCAAAAAGCTGAAGGGCTAAATTCACGCCATGAAGTGACTCCATCTTCTAAATATAATTTTTTGCGATGAAACGACATAAATGGATAAAGATTTTTTTGTTTTGTATTTTACACTCTGTACATGACAAATTGATAAGTTTTATCACTTTGCGCATGGCGTGTGACAAAAAGCACGTAATCGATCGACTTTACACCTCTAGGTTAAAAAAATAAGGCTATGTTCTGGGAGAAATGCACGAGTAGTTTCTAGCGTATGGATAACATCACATCAGTCATTTTTTTTTTCTGTTTGAAATCATTGCATGAAAGGTTTTTTTGCAGAACTCCGACACTGAAACGTAAGACCACAAAATAACGTAAAAGAATGGCTGTATGGAAATGAAAACAAACAATTTCTAGCAGAAAGTGTGATATGCACTGAAAAACTAACGACTGCAATGGAAAATGAACTTGTTTAAAACGATCATAGTTAGTAGAGGGGAATGGTTATGAAACCCGGCAAACTTCAAAGGATGATCTCTTTGTTAAGCTTTTAGCTCGGTCACGTGATGTCGACCGTGCACAACTACTGTCAAGATGGTGTCCGGAGTCTCAAAGAAATTGAAGTTCGAATAAAAAATTCTGGGTTTGGCTGTTAAATTTCCGGTTGATTGATCGACTATCGTCATGCCAGGAGATAATTGTTCCGTGTTTGGCTGTGGCACAAATAGAAGGACCAAAGGAGTGGGAATATGAAAGTTACCGAATGCAAAAGACGTGGAATGGAGGGAAGATTGGCTTGGGGAAATTATGAAGACAAGAGAAGTTGATCGCGACTTCAAGAGACACGAAGAAAACGACAATGTGTTTATATGTGAGAAACACTTTCATCCAGAAGGCATTTAAACATGTAAGCAGGAAAAGAAAACAAGTTCTGGTTAAATACATCGCGAATTCGCCGTGATCTGTTTGACTTAGTGCATAACACAAACATAGCTAGCTCCAGATTTTTGCTAGTACTTCTTTCTTTACTTAAGTTACCTTGTTCTCTTCTGCAGTTCATTCAGAGAAAATTGTTGTTGCCAAATAGTTATGGTTTTTCGCATTTCCTTTCTAGCCTTTAGAAGTTTCTTTGCATTGTCCTTTTACTTGTTTTTGTGGTTAGTCCAAGGATATGTTTACCCACGTACGATGTTAGGAACAAAGAAAGCTATTATCCTTTGTATTACCTAGACGTTCTTCTAACGTGTTCAGGAAAACTCTTAGTTCGGGTTAGCCTTTCAACGTGTTAACATCAAGTTTCTTAAGGCTTCTACGTTACAACTCGTGAAACTCCTCAAGCGGACACAGAAGTAAGTTTTCCATCCTTTTGTATTTTATAGTCCATTCTACTCCCGGTACAATTGTTTCTAAGTTTCATAGTTTCTTCTAGTTAGTCTAATTATAGTTTTCGTTATATTTACTTCTTAGTTTTTTCGAAACCGCTTTGGTTAACGCTTTGTTACACCGCCTGGTTATCGCTTTGTTATATCGCTTCGCTACCCATCACTTCAAGTACCGTTTTTTACAAGGTTTTTAAGCGTCTATGTAACGTCTCAACGCATCGCTTCAATAAACTTTGTATAAACTGGCAGAAGTTGCAAACCCTGTGGTAGCTATCGTTTCTAAAGCGCGTTAAGAATATTTTGGCACATCCGAACGACACTTGGAATTCACGTGGTTGACGTCCTGTGAGGAACCTAACGTCTTTCCTCTCACAAAAATGATGAAAAAAGCCAACTGATTGAAGAGTCTTTTGGCAGTCAAAGGAAACTTGACCCATGAAATGATATTAAAAAATCCACATATCAAAACATTTGGGTACAACAACACTATCCAAGTCCTGCCAAAGTGGAAACACCACAGGGAAAATTGACAAAAGGAGAAGTTGGGAACAAGTAATCGATGACCCGAGCTACCCTGCCGAAAGAAACCCCGAAAAAGGCAGTGACTACTTTTTGATCTAGGTTCTATTCTTGAATTTTTGATCGTGTGCATGAAAAGAAGACAGGGTTGTTCAAAGCATGAATAAGCTATTCCAGGACAAGTGAGGATTTTTGTTTCAGCTTTTAACCTTTTCAGTAAGGTTGATTTCTGTTTACATTGTCTTACTTCCAGTTGGCTTATCTCAAATATTATAGAACATATTGACTGATTTAGAAAAATATTTTTTCAAGGAAATTGCACCCTTAAGGAAATTTTAATCCTGATTTAGTATTTGTCAGCCCATGTTCCTTTCATGAATTATTTGACCTATTTGTACTGAAGATGGAACTGAATTGTGTTGTTTGACTTTTCAATACAATTACAGTACCGCTCAAATGTAACTTACCACCTCTCGCCTCGTTTCTCACGAGACGAGTCTCGTTTATCGCGAGACAGTTCTCGTTTCCTGCTAGACGATTCTCGTTTCTCGCGATACGAGTCTCGTTTCTCTCGAGAATCACTGAGGCGTTCAGTATGGAATATATTACTCGTGAGAAGCCGGTTTCCACGTACAGTAAAAGGTCGCTACAAAAGTGATGGAACCGACCGACAAGACGATAAAAAAGACACTGAACGGCAATTGTTGGCAAGTTTGAAATATCTTAGATATATCCGGTTTTATTTGGCACAACTGGATGATTCAAACGCTGAAATAGTCACAGTTTACAGAAAAAGTGTTTTATCGAAGTTTTTACGATGCGCTGTTAACATTCATCTAATTTTTGACAGGGAGAAGTTTGCCCTCTGCACGCACTGGTGAGACAACTGAAAGAGATCTTTGAAATTTCACGACATGCCGGTGAGCTTTGAATAGTATTCGATATCTCTGGTGCTATTTGGCACAACTGGATGATTCAAACGCTGAAATAGTCCAAATTTACAGAAAAAGTGTTTTATCGAGGTTGCTACGATGCGCCGTCAACATTCATTTAATTTTTGACAAGAAAAAGTTTGCCCTCTGCACGCGCTGGCGAGACATTTTGAAGAGATCTTTGAAATTTCATGGCATGCCGGAGAGCTTTGAAAAGTATTCGATATCTCTGGTTCTATTTGGCACAACTGGATGATTCAAATGCTGAAATAGTCCAAATTTGCAGAAAAAGTGTTTTATCGAGGTTGTTACGATGCGCCGTCAACATTCATTTAATTTTTGACAAGAAAAAGTTTGCCCTCTGCACGCGCCGGCGAGACAACTGAAAGAGATCTTTGAAATTTCACGGCATGCCGGCGGGCTTTGAAAAGTATTCGATATCTCTGGTTGATTCAAACGCTGAAATAGTCCAAATTTACAGAAAGTGTTTTATTGAAGTTCTTACGATGCGCGAAGGCCGTGCATCTGGACACTGATCTCAAAACCAGCTCTTTACAGAGCTACGCTAAAACGGCTCTTTTAGGAGCCACCACATCTATAAAAGTCATGATCAACATACATTAGTGTGTCTTTTTAATAATATAGTAAATTTAACGATAGCTATTTCCCCTCCCAGCTCCCTTGTGCGAACGTTAGGTTGATCTGCAAAAGAGAAAACAACAAATTGAACACAGTAGAAAACCCGTATACAGACAGAAACCATGTCAGAACCACAAAAAGTCGATCGAGGCTTTGTGTTCAAAAGCGTTGTGGCTTCACTTAATAAAAAGTTCACTTAGATGACACAATATAATTTTTTCCTTGAAGTAAAAAAAGTAACTGAGCAGCGCCCCATAGAAACTTAGATAAATAATTATTTGGTTTAAGACAGAGCATTTTTATCGTTTGAATGAACGATTTGTGTCAAAGATAGCCGGAGATATAATTCTTTCGACAAACTCTTCGGAACGCTTTAGAAATAAACACCTCGAACGTGACGTGACTTGCCGACGTGTGCGAAATAGAAGTTTTCCCTGAACTGAAGTAAAAAAGTAACTAAACGCGAGTAGCGCTCCATAGAGACTTTGATAAACAATGAGTTGGTTAAAGAAAAAGTATTTTACTGTTTGAATTAATGATTTGTGTCAAATTTAACTGGAGGAGATATAATTTTTTTCAACAAGGTCTTATTGGAACGCTTTAGAAATAAACATCTCGCAAGCGACTTGCCGACGCGTGCAAAACACAGAACCTTTCCTTCAAGTAAAAAATTAACTAAAACGTAGAGTGGTGCACCGATATGAAAACTTGATAACCACTTTTTTCGTCAAGAAATGATATCTCCGGTTATATTTGACCCAGATCATTCATTCAAACAGTAAAATGTTCTTTGCTTGACGAAAAAATTGTTTATTGAAGTTTCTATGGTGCGCCACTCACGTTTAGTCCTTTTTTACTTAAAGGAAAAGTTCTCTGTTTTGCACGCGTCGGCAAGTCGCTTGCGAGATGTCTATTTCTAAAGCGTTCCAATTAAGACCTTGTTGAAAAAAATTAGATCTCCAGTTAAATTTGACACAAATCATTAATTCAAACAGTAAAATACTTTTTCTTTAACCAACTCATTGTTTATCAAAGTCTCTATGGAGCGCTACTCGTGTTTAGTTACTTTTTACTTCAGCTCAGGGAAAAGTTCTATTTCGCACCCGTCGGCAAGTCACGTCACGTTCGAGGTGATTATTTCTAAAGCGTTCCGAAGAGCTTGTCGAAAAAATTATATCTCCAGCTATCTTTGACACAAATCGTTCATTCAAACGATAAAATGCTCTGTCATAAACCAAATAATTATTTATCTAAGTTTCTATGGGGCGCTGCTCACGTTTAGTTACTTTTTTCACTTCAAGGAAAAAATTATTGAAGCCACAACGCTTTTGAACACAAAGCCTCGATCGACTTTGTATTTGGTTCAAGTATTCTGACATGGTTTCTGCCTGTAAACGGGTTTTCTACTGTGTTCAATTTGTTGTTTTCTCTTTTGCAGATCAACCTAACGTTCGCACAAGGGAGGTGGGAGGGGAAATAGCTATCATTAAATTTACTATATTATTAAAAAGACACAGTAATGTATGTTGATCATGACTTTTATAGATGTGGTGGCTCCTAAAAGAGCCGTTTTAGCGTAGCTCTGTAAAGAGCTGGTTTTGAGATCAGTGTCCAGATGCACGGCCTTCGCGCATCGTAAGAACTTCAATAAAACACTTTCTGTAAATTTGGACTATTTCAGCGTTTGAATCAACCAGAGATATCGAATACTTTTCAAAGCCCGCCGGCATGCCGTGAAATTTCAAAGATCTCTTTCAGTTGTCTCGCCGGCGCGTGCAGAGGGCAAACTTTTTCTTGTCAAAAATTAAATGAATGTTGACGGCGCATCGTAACAACCTCGATAAAACACTTTTTCTGCAAATTTGGACTATTTCAGCATTTGAATCATCCAGTTGTGCCAAATAGAACCAGAGATATCGAATACTTTTCAAAGCTCTCCGGCATGCCATGAAATTTCAAAGATCTCTTCAAAATGTCTCGCCAGCGCGTGCAGAGGGCAAACTTTTTCTTGTCAAAAATTAAATGAATGTTGACGGCGCATCGTAGCAACCTCGATAAAACACTTTTTCTGTAAATTTGGACTATTTCAGCGTTTGAATCATCCAGTTGTGCCAAATAGCACCAGAGATATCGAATACTATTCAAAGCTCACCGGCATGTCGTGAAATTTCAAAGATCTCTTTCAGTTGTCTCACCAGTGCGTGCAGAGGGCAAACTTCTCCCTGTCAAAAATTAGATGAATGTTAACAGCGCATCGTAAAAACTTCGATAAAACACTTTTTCTGTAAACTGTGACTATTTCAGCGTTTGAATCATCCAGTTGTGCCAAATAAAACCGGATATATCTAAGATATTTCAAACTTGCCAACAATTGCCGTTCAGTGTCTTTTTTATCGTCTTGTCGGTCGGTTCCATCACTTTTGTAGCGACCTTTTACTGTACGTGGAAACCGGCTTCTCACGAGTAATATATTCCATACTGAACGCCTCAGTGATTCTCGAGAGAAACGAGACTCGTATCGCGAGAAACGAGAATCGTCTAGCAGGAAACGAGAACTGTCTCGCGATAAACGAGACTCGTCTCGTGAGAAACGAGGCGAGAGGTGGTAAGTTACATTTGAGCGGTACTGTAATTGTATTGAAAAGTCAAACAACACAATTCAGTTCCATCTTCAGTACAAATAGGTCAAATAATTCATGAAAGGAACATGGGCTGACAAATACTAAATCAGGATTAAAATTTCCTTAAGGGTGCAATTTCCTTGAAAAAATATTTTTCTAAATCAGTCAATATGTTCTATAATATTTGAGATAAGCCAACTGGAAGTAAGACAATGTAAACAGAAATCAACCTTACTGAAAAGGTTAAAAGCTGAAACAAAAATCCTCACTTGTCCTGGAATAGCTTATTCATGCTTTGAACAACCCTGTCTTCTTTTCATGCACACGATCAAAAATTCAAGAATAGAACCTAGATCAAAAAGTAGTCACTGCCTTTTTCGGGGTTTCTTTCGGCAGGGTAGCTCGGGTCATCGATTACTTGTTCCCAACTTCTCCTTTTGTCAATTTTCCCTGTGGTGTTTCCACTTTGGCAGGACTTGGATAGTGTTGTTGTACCCAAATGTTTTGATATGTGGATTTTTTAATATCATTTCATGGGTCAAGTTTCCTTTGACTGCCAAAAGACTCTTCAATCAGTTGGCTTTTTTCATCATTTTTGTGAGAGGAAAGACGTTAGGTTCCTCACAGGACGTCAACCACGTGAATTCCAAGTGTCGTTCGGATGTGCCAAAATATTCTTAACGCGCTTTAGAAACGATAGCTACCACAGGGTTTGCAACTTCTGCCAGTTTATACAAAGTTTATTGAAGCGATGCGTTGAGACGTTACATAGACGCTTAAAAACCTTGTAAAAAACGGTACTTGAAGTGATGGGTAGCGAAGCGATATAACAAAGCGATAACCAGGCGGTGTAACAAAGCGTTAACCAAAGCGGTTTCGAAAAAACTAAGAAGTAAATATAACGAAAACTATAATTAGACTAACTAGAAGAAACTATGAAACTTAGAAACAATTGTACCGGGAGTAGAATGGACTATAAAATACAAAAGGATGGAAAACTTACTTCTGTGTCCGCTTGAGGAGTTTCACGAGTTGTAACGTAGAAGCCTTAAGAAACTTGATGTTAACACGTTGAAAGGCTAACCCGAACTAAGAGTTTTCCTGAACACGTTAGAAGAACGTCTAGGTAATACAAAGGATAATAGCTTTCTTTGTTCCTAACATCGTACGTGGGTAAACATATCCTTGGACTAACCACAAAAACAAGTAAAAGGACAATGCAAAGAAACTTCTAAAGGCTAGAAAGGAAATGCGAAAAACCATAACTATTTGGCAACAACAATTTTCTCTGAATGAACTGCAGAAGAGAACAAGGTAACTTAAGTAAAGAAAGAAGTACTAGCAAAAATCTGGAGCTAGCTATGTTTGTGTTATGCACTAAGTCAAACAGATCACGGCGAATTCGCGATGTATTTAACCAGAACTTGTTTTCTTTTCCTGCTTACATGTTTAAATGCCTTCTGGATGAAAGTGTTTCTCACATATAAACACATTGTCGTTTTCTTCGTGTCTCTTGAAGTCGCGATCAACTTCTCTTGTCTTCATAATTTCCCCAAGCCAATCTTCCCTCCATTCCACGTCTTTTGCATTCGGTAACTTTCATATTCCCACTCCTTTGGTCCTTCTATTTGTGCCACAGCCAAACACGGAACAATTATCTCCTGGCATGACGATAGTCGATCAATCAACCGGAAATTTAACAGCCAAACCCAGAATTTTTTATTCGAACTTCAATTTCTTTGAGACTCCGGACACCATCTTGACAGTAGTTGTGCACGGTCGACATCACGTGACCGAGCTAAAAGCTTAACAAAGAGATCATCCTTTGAAGTTTGCCGGGTTTCATAACCATTCCCCTCTACTAACTATGATCGTTTTAAACAAGTTCATTTTCCATTGCAGTCGTTAGTTTTTCAGTGCATATCACACTTTCTGCTAGAAATTGTTTGTTTTCATTTCCATACAGCCATTCTTTTACGTTATTTTGTGGTCTTACGTTTCAGTGTCGGAGTTCTGCAAAAAAACCTTTCATGCAATGATTTCAAACAGAAAAAAAAAATGACTGATGTGATGTTATCCATACGCTAGAAACTACTCGTGCATTTCTCCCAGAACATAGCCTTATTTTTTTAACCTAGAGGTGTAAAGTCGATCGATTACGTGCTTTTTGTCACACGCCATGCGCAAAGTGATAAAACTTATCAATTTGTCATGTACAGAGTGTAAAATACAAAACAAAAAAATCTTTATCCATTTATGTCGTTTCATCGCAAAAAATTATATTTAGAAGATGGAGTCACTTCATGGCGTGAATTTAGCCCTTCAGCTTTTTGAGAATATTTTATCTCTATGACGAGATGAATCCCACAGAGGCATGGTTTGTTTTCGCATTGTACTTATGTACGCAGCAGCTCATAATGTTTTGCACATTTTTCAGAATTTCTCTTTCGATGGATAAAAATTAGTTACTAGTTGTAAATTAGAGTTCACTCTGAATACAAGCATAGTGGCTCATCAGGCTGGAGTTTATCCCAGTTTCTGCAGCATGAAGCAACTGGGGGTATTTCTACTCCCCTCTGGATTGGATGCCAGGCCATCGCATGGTTACCGCCAGCATTAGGTTTGCCGGTACCCATTTATACACCTGAATGGAGAGAGGCACTGTGAGAGTAAAATGACCTGCCCAAGAACACAAAGCAATGCGGCCCCAGGCCAGGGCTCAAACCCGGACTGCTCGATCTGGCATGTGGCTACTCCCCTCCCATCGATGCTACAATAATTGTATCAAACAAATGCCCAAACATTGGTGAGCAAGTTTGTGACGTGATCCGTGATCCGTGATCCATTTATGAATTTTGTCAAACCGTTTAACGCTTTTGGTTTTCCGTTTAAACGGAAAGAGAAACCGTTTAAACGTTTGTGTTAATTGTTTGCCAACTGTTTACAATCCGTCTATTTTCAACCGTTTAACGGAAAACCGTTAGTGTCCGTTTTCACTTTCCAGGTCACAATTATGTATCAACATGAAAGAACTCACTTAACTGTAGGTTGGTTGCTTGGAAGGGTCGTGGCTGGGTGCACTTTGAAATTGAGGATTTAGCAAAGCCAAAATCTTGAACTAAAGTTCCCTTATTCAGCAGCTCCAGAACATCATAGAACTCATGTCATTGTGTAGTGTGACCTTCACGCTTGCGCATATTGAGATTGTGTGCCTGCTTTCTATTGTGGAATATCTGCCACTGACATACAGCAAAGACTCTCTCCACCCTCTTCATAGCATTCATCTACAGCTTTATTGCATGATGCGGTCGTGCATTTTCCTTGGATTTTTTTTAAGTACAGGGTGAGAAGTTCTCATATATGGCTCAGCATCAACACGCTGATTGTTCCTGTACCCGGCTAACTTGATTGGTACTTCAATGCCACCTTTGAAAAAGTACTGCACGACAGCTAGAGGCAGCATGTTTCCATCCCAGTCGTTTACTGTCGCAATAACCTTTCTGAACTCTGGTGTATGCGCCTGTTGGAAAGGCTTTTGGTAGAGCAGAGCATGTAGACACCTTCACAAACGGCATCAGATTGCCTTGCATTTAGACAAACTGGAGAACTTTAAGCCACTTCGCCCTGGAAATGCAAGGGACCTCGAGAGACTTGCAAATTTGTTGGACGTTACTGTAGTAAACCTGAAGGAGGCTGGATGGCATGGTGAATTATGAAGCGGATCACTGTACCTCCATTTGTGTAAGAAATTTACAGAAACGATGCTAGCCCATTGTTATTGGTGGATTCATGAAAATTGTTGGCAGTCAGTAAAAACGTTGGAAAAAGTTCATGATCCAGGAAGCAGAAATATTCCAGACAGTAGCATCAGAAACACCTTCTTCGGTAATGCACAGAAATCTTCAGGAAATCAGAGAAGAGTTGGATTTCGACTGTGTAAAGTTTGCAGTGGTCATCATGCAGTTTGGTGGTGTGACAAATTCAAGGCTATGAATCCTCCAGCAATATGGGAAGCCGCAAGAGCCTTAAACTGTGTTATCGTTGTGTTGGCGGAGACCACAATGGAGAGACGTGCGTTAGATTGAGAATTTGCGGGATAAATAATTGTAAGAACACTCACAACTGATTGTTGCATAGAGACTCTGGGCCGGCAGATCGAAGTGAGCAGGTGAACCCTCATGATCTTTGTGAAATGGAACAAGGAGCATCAGGTGGTTCTCAGTCTGTCGCAGAAAGCAAAACAGGTACTGAAATGGCTCTTACTCCTCCCCAGGATCCAGTTGAGCAAGCAACAGAGAGGTCTCGCACCATATTGATGTCACAAAGTGCGCAACCAAGATTTGTGGCACTGCGCACAATACCAGTGTTTCTGAAGAAGGGGAATCGCAAAATTAAAGTGAATGCCTTGTTGGACGAAGCTTCAACGAAAACATATTTAAATGCTGTCGTAGCTGCTGAGCTTGGACTTCAAGGACATTCTCAAAACGTAACTGTGAATGGTCTAAAATGGACAGACTGAAACCTTTGAGACTACACCAGTTGAGGTCGAATTGGAAAGTTTGGATGGAAATGTGAAGACTACTATTACTGCATTCACAGCAGATGTCACAGGAAACATGAAAGTTATCGACTGATAAAAGTATGTGGCAAAGTGCACCCATTTGAAAGAGATACAGTTTCAAAATCCTGGCATCCCACCAATAGTGGAGTTGTTAATTGGAGTTGATTATGCTGAGCTACACTACTCGTTCAAGGACGTTCGAAGTCAACCCGGAGAACCAGTAGCAAGACTTACACCATTAGGGTGGACATGCACAGGAACTGTTAGTGGGCTCAGAAGAAGTGACTATCAGTAAAGCTTTGCACACACCTATTTCGTGCGAGAACAGTCAGACAGACAAAATAAGTGGTTTACTACAACAATTCTGGGAGATAGAGAATCCTCTATCATCATTTGATTGACCCGTTCTGGATCCTGATGAGCAATGTGCATCAGAGCAGGCGGAAAAGTCCCCCAAGTCCTTGGATGGTAGATATCAAATGGCACTTCCATGGAAGGAGAACATTCCTGACCTACCAGGCAATTTTGACATGGCCCTTTGCAGACTGTGCAACACTGAGAAACGTTTACTGAAGAATCCAGAGATTGCAGCAGCCTACTCAGAAAACATCACTCAATATATGGAGAAGGGCCACATTTGCAAGATCGACCCAACGGAGGAAAAACCCACAAGGAGATGGTACCTGCCAGACTTTCCCATTGTAAGACAGGACAGAGCCACAACAAAGACTCGCATCATACTTGACGCCTCTGCAAAGTTTGGCAGAATCTCCCTCAGTGACATCATTTATCAAGGACCAAAACTGCAGAGAGATTTGAACGATGTATTCCTTTGATTCAGAAGACACCCTGTTGCACTCATCTGTGACATTGCAGAGATGTATTTGAGAATTGAAGTTGCACCTAAGGACCGATCATGTCAATGGTTCTTATGGAGATCCTTGAATCAGCAGAGAAAATCAGAAGAATACGAATTCAACCGAGTTGTGTTTGGGATAAACTCATCGCCCTTCCAAGCTCAGTTTGTCTCCCAAACACATGCTGAGAAGCACAAAGATGACCTGCCCTTAGCTGCAGAAGCTGTGTCAAAGTCGACCTATATGGATGATAGCATGTACTCGGTGTTGGACAACAGTCAAGGTATTGAGGTGTACAAGCAGTTAGATGAGCTGCGGAGTAAGGCAGGAATGCATGCTCGTAAACGGTTATCCAATTCATCCCAGATTCTAGAAAAAATACCAATCAAGGACAGAGCATCCGAGGTGGACATCAACAAGGATCCCCTACCAACAGTAAAGACACTGGGAATCACGTGGCTTCCAGAGGAAGACATGTTCTCATTCAAAGCTAATCTGCCTGAAGAAAACGTTCAGATCACCAAACGGAATTTCCAGAAGAAAGTTGCCCCATTACTTGACCCAGTTGGTTTCTTGGCACCATTTACCATTCGAGCCAAAGTTATGATGCAGAAGATGTGGGTGGCAGGACTTGAGTGGGACGATCTATGCCCAAGGGAATTGATCCACAAGTCTCGAGAATGGTTCTGTCAGTTGGAAGAATTACCAAAGATTAAAGTTCCCAGATGTTTAAGATTTGGCCCAGAAGAAGTTGTACTGTCAGACTTTACACACCTTTGTAGACGCATCACGAGAAGCATGTGCTGTGGTGACTTTACTATGAGAGGCATGAGAGTATCTGACTAGGCCAAGGAGAAAAAATGTTGGAGTGGTCCTGATTTCCTTCAAAAGGAAGAGTCAGACTGGCCTATCAATGAAACTGACACCGACAAAGTTTCAGAAGCAATGGAGATCAAGAAAACAGCTCAAGCCAGCTCACAGGTAGGCTGAAGTAATGGAGACTGGACAGTGATTTCAGTTCATGAAGATGACCAGCTATGGCATCTCGATCCAAAACGCTTCTCAAGTTGGACAAAGTTAATAAGAATTCAAGCATGGGTTTGTCATTTCATAGATAACTGTAGAAGTCCCAACAGAGAGAGAGAGAGGAAAATTAAAGGCGGAAGAGATCAAAGATGCTGCGATTTAAGTGATAAGGGGTGTACAAAGAAAGGCATTTCCCAACAAGTATTTGGCACTTCAGCGACAAAGAGAGTTACCAAAAAAGAGCAAGCTGTTCAGCTTACGACCATGGCTAGACGAGGAGGGCCAAATGAAATGAGATGAACGCCTTGAGTATGCAGAATTTCTACTACAGGATGCTCATTTTTCGATAATCCTGCCGCGTAAGAACTGTGTGACGAAGCTAATTGTCAAACATCATCACGAGAAAGACAATCACACGGGTGGAACGAATCAATTGCTGGCAGCTTTATCAACACGTTTCTGGATCATTTCTGGTCGTGAAGAAATTCAGGAATGGGAGAAGGAATGCAGTGAATGCCAAAGAAAAGCTAAAGTTGCAAAACAAATTACGACTCCTCTCCAACAGATCAGACTTAAATTTTCCTTGAAAGCTTTCTCAGACTGCCGTTGATTATGAAGGACCTTTTATCACTGTGCAGGGCAGAAGGACACATCGACAGAAACGTTACTTGTGTTTGTTCACCTGCTTGGCAACGAGAGTAGTCCATCTGGAAATGGCCTATGCACTTGATACGAAGTCATTCCTGAATGCTTTCTACAGAATGGTCAATTGCAGGGGGCTTCCAAGAGAGATGTCTGACAGTGGAGGTAACTTTGCTGGAGGAAATAAGGAGTTAAGCGATTTGGTCAAAGAGCTTGACCAAGACAAGATTGCTAAATCCACCATAGACCAAGGAATCAAATGGAAGTTTAATTCCCCACTGCACCTCATTTTTGAGGTGCTTATGAGATTATGATCAAGGGTGCAATGCGAGTAGTATACGCAATTCTGGGCAATGCAGACATCACAGATGAAGAGTAAATGACGGCGTCCACTGGAGTGGAGGCACTTCTAAACTCCAGACCACTGACTTATCAATCAGCTAATCCTGAAGATGACATGCCACTGACACCGAATCATTTCTTCTTTGGTCAGGCTGGAGGACATTTTGCACCAGAATCAGTAGTTGAGACCACATTCAACCCAAAGAAGAGGTGAAGAGTCCAGGAACTAGTTAGACATTTCTGGCATCGTTACAGAGATTTCTGGAGAGTTAAACAATTTTTCAGTTATAAGGGCACTCCCCCTTATTATTGGCATTATCATTGTATTAACATGCTACGACATATCAACGAGGGAGAGAATGAATATGAGACAATTGCGTTCATTAGTGTTTTTTAACAGAATTTTTTTAGCTCTTTCTGCGTTAAGTAATCCTTTTGTATAGACCTGCAGTCGTATGTTTTTCGCATATATTAGTTCATAACTTAGCCTTGTATTTTTTGTTCGCTTAAAAAAAATTTTAGTTCTAATCTTCAGTGTGCGCAGTACAAAGCAGGACTTGGACAATTTCGAATATCGTTTGACAATTGGAGCATAGTACAGATTCGTGGTCAAGGCATGGATATTTGAACTGTCACAGATTGGTAGTTGAGGCATCGTTTTAGTTTAAGTTTAGTTTGTGTAAACATGTGAAATAGAATAAATGTTTATCTGGTAGACAACAGTAAAAGAACTTACCTTATCAGTGTTCCTTCTGTGGTTGATGTATTTTCAAGTTTTCTGTTTTCGGATCATCTGCTCAATCGCCTGAGTTCATTTCTTTCTCCATCTTCTCACGAAAGCGAGGCTCGCAATTGGCCACTGAACTTCCTGGCAACCAACCTACAGCATTTTCATCATTTTCAAAGACAGAGCATATCATTCAAAGGTACTCCTTACACTTTAAACATGTATGTTTCGTCGTTTTCAGAAAAGAAGAGCAGGAGCTTTCCTCTCTACCCACCATGTTTGAATGCTTTTGTACATGGCATGTACATGAAACGTTCTGAATTGTGGGTAAAACATAATTTATCTAATGAATATATAATGTATGCATTAGGTTTGGTACATGAAAAGTTCAATGTCTGAATCGATGTTGACCTTTCGCTGTTCTGACTAGCCCAGTCAGATAGAATGGTACAGTCAATCTGAATACAAATCTGCCGATCCTAATTGATTCATACGTCAAACTTCTCATGTACTTAATAGCAACATTAGGTTTGGTACATAAAAAGTTTGACATTTGAACCGGGCCTTAGGAAGCTATTCTTGGCTAGTGTTTTTTCTCAGGTTTTGGTATCGCTTGCCAATGTTTATCTTACATCTCTCCCAGATCTTGGTCATGTCTTCTGTATTGTATTCTGTAAAGTTTGGGTAAGTTATCTAGTCATGTCTCATTTGTATAAATTTTACCTCCCCCGTAATATCATTTGAACTCAAAAGCACTAGCATCAACACAATGCTGACTTGTCAAGCGTACCTTTGATTGCAGCAATGACAATGGCGTCCAATGCAGCAAATATGCATAAATCAGTCTGGAGTTGCGTTATCTTTTGTACAATGGAATGGTTCATGGTTTTTTATGTTTGGTAGACATAAATGTCACCGAGGTTTACATGTACACTCTTTTTTGTAAGGACGTCTCTCATATAAGAACGCTGAGGCTGGGATTGACCCAAGTGTTAAGAACATACTTAGAACACATCCCAGGCTGAGAACCACTGGAGAAAGGGTATTATGACAACTTTTTTTAAAGAACAATTTGAACTCTGGTAAACTGCAACATAAAACTTGAGTCTCTACAGTCCAAATATAAACCAAATTATCACAATCCTTTTAGGGACACGTAAGAACATAAACTGTGAGCTTGTCTTATCACATGGTTCATTGTAGGACATCTTTGCCTGTATGGTTGGTGACTTAAGAACATCTTAAGAACATTTCAGGCTCAAATAGAAAAATTACCTCTCTTTTCTTAGGCTTAGATACAGTCCCTAGTGGTGGATCGAGTAAAGTGTAGCTTCCAAAAGAAGACTATGCATGAAATCTGAGAAATTTTAAGAATATTGTAGGAATAAACCTGAGGCTGAGATTTTCAGTAGAATATAATTTTGTGTTGAAAATCTGTTGATAGAATACAATGGTATGTCTTTAACTTCACTGATATAGTTGTTCCTTTTTCTAAACGGGAAAACTAGCTCGCAAACTTGAAAAACCAGACTACTAGTGCACGCAACTAATTTAATTTTTAGCCTAAAATCGGCAGGAAAATAAGATATTCAGCCTGGGCCAAAAAACAATATTCTCAGTACAAAACAGAAAGAGTGTAGTTAACTTTGAATCGGATGAATCACTTGGATAGGTTGAACTCACTGTAAAACGTGTAAAATTGTTAAAGTTTCCTGTTTCTTTCCTGAAATCCAAGTAATAAAATTATGAAACTTTAAAAATATACAGTATTTGTTTTATCCGATGTGTGGATTGCCCGATCAATCAGGCCCTCAATACTAGACTTTTGGGCAGACTGCTGGGTCTGTTGTGCTGGAATCAAGTCTTAAAGAGGGAATTCATCCTCTGATAAATCACTGTCTGAAGATGACTCTAAGACTCTTTCTGGCTTTCTGCTGGGTGATGCAATACTTACAATCTGTGGAAATATGAATGACATAGATGGTGTACGTTATAAACAAAGAAACAATTTAAACATTGCTTAACCCAGTCGCAAGATTGCTCTATGCATATACATATAGAAGGAAACAGAAACTTTCAACAAAGAATGACACTTAACTTTACTATCAAGTACAAAGCGATCATTACACTATCAGTTACAAGATGGATGGTAGACTTGCTTTATACAAAGGTATGCCATTTTAGCAACAAGTATCATAATGGTTTAAAATCGCCATTATTGTGAAATGTGTGTATTATCCGTTTGCCACGCAGTAATCTAATTTTACAAAAAACGATTGAAATATTCCTTGTAAGAGGTACAGTCTTGAATGCACGAATAAACTCATTTTACTCATTTTATTTTTTACTTGAAAAGAACCATATTGACCAGGAGAACAAATATATGATAATGAAAGAGACTTCAGCAGACTCTCTTGGTCTGAGAAAAACTTGCATACAGTCTATTATTTACTTCTTGCTGATGTTTTCATTAAAAACCACTCAAAGAATAACCCAAGCTGATTTTGATATATGTTTTACAATAACGTAAAATTGTTAAGTAATACAAGGACTTTAAACTCCTATACCCACTTGCACTGGCACAACACACAGAAGTCTATTGTTTACTTGTCGTCAGGTTTTATGTAAAATTGGGGTTTTCCAGCTGGGCCTCAAAAACCACTCGAAAAACAACCCAAGCTGATTTTAATACATGTTTTACAACAACATAAAAGTGTTCCAGAGGTAAAGTTTCAAGGAATTCAGAGTTATGGCACATGTCGAAAAATATCTCTGAAGTTTATTTGTATATTGGGGATTCAACCTTCCAACTGAGAGGAATATTTGTAACAATTGTGTGTATATTCTCAATTGGCACTCAAGTCAAGTTCTAACCTGTTACAATGAACTTTGCTGCAACGATATATCGTGGTGATATATCGTTTTGCCTTGGGGAGATATTGTTACAAAGAAGTCTTGCTAGAACGATATCTTGGCGAGATATCACTAAGATTGTACCGATATCTCGCTGATTTATTGCTTTGACATTCGCCAATCTGTGCGATGTTTCGCTGATATATCATTAATAAATCGTGAGAGCAAAGCGCGATATTCGTTGATTATCGTTTGCATTACTTTTGCACAGTACTGTATAAAACATATAGATATTAACCCATTGACTCCTGGAACTTTTTGCCTAAAATGCACTTTTTGGACATTTTGGTGGTTTTGAGGCTGGATCTCGGCTATTTTAAATCAGCTTTAATCTGGTCGAAAATGCATTTGTAGCACTACAGCTAGCCCTTCTTGCCACTAAAATCGCGTTTTACGAACTTTGGGCCCGTGCATGCGCAGAAATCAAACTTTTGAGATGGTTTTTGGACGAGAAGGTGGCCTACGTCTTTACACTTTTTGATTTTGGGTTTTTTTTCCTTTCCTTTTTCTTTTTTCTTTTCTTTTCACTGCAGGGATTGATCTTTTACTGGGCTTGCTTGTAGTTAAAAAAACTTCTAAGAGTCATTGAGGCGGCCAATTTTTACCATGGAGCAGTTAGGTGTAGTGGCAGTAGATTTTGCTCTGAGTTTTTCACTCATCTTTTTGAGCATTTTTGTGCATATCTCAGGCTCCATTAAGCCGATCACTCTGATCTAGGCATCCTTGGAAAGATATTTTCCTCCTGCAGAAGTTGAGTATAGATGATGCCAATTTTGGTGAAAAATGATGACGTCAGAAGTGGAAGAAAGGCCAAGGTTTGTCACGGGTGGTTATGGGCAGCACAGGCGTCAATGGGTTAACGGATGCAACTATAGAGTGAAAGCTGAGTTTCCTTAAATTATGTTGAGTAGTTTAGTGTTGTGTTTCTAATTCAGAGAAAACTCCAGTACCAACACAAAAATATGTTTTAGTGGGAAATGTTATTCTTGTATAATAATACTTTAAGGATTATGCCAGAGGTAGTGTTGTTTGGTGACAAGGAGCAATGAAAATATTTTTTCCATGTAAAATTGTCTTGGCTAACCATTTGTAGTGGCCAATGTTCAAACATGTTGAAAGCATTGTCTTCTGAATAGGCTCCTCCGCCCTCTCATTTTAACATTAAACAACAACTGACTCACAGCCAGAGATACAAGCCCTTTCAGGTGAAGATGTATGACTATTTTTCCATACAAAAGTCTATTCCTTATACCTGATACTTAGGCTACATCTTAACTTGAGAGAGCTTTGAAAGTCTGGCCCCAGTCCTTAACTATATCTGAGCAGATGAATGCATAAAAATAAAGAGACACAATATAGTCACACCATTAAAACAAGTTGTTTAGCCAAAGTAGAAACCTTGGCCACTGTTTAAATCTTGCATAAAACCACATGGGCCATCCCCAGAGGGGCCAGACATCATAACCTGCACTAAGCACTTCATCTGAAGATGTTCACAATTGCTTCGCTTTCTTGATTCTTTGCTTTTTCCCAAGAATATTGGGCTCTAAGATTCTCGAATTTTTTGTTTGCAGCAGAACCTTTAATTGTAAAGAAAATACATTGCAGTGTCTTATACAGTACTGAGCAAAAGTAATGAGAGCGAAATGCGCGAATTTCGTTCTTTGTCTTCGCGTCTTTTCAAAGAAAATTCGCCCGAAAATTCGAGCGTCTTCTCGCAATGTCGTGAACGTTATTTCTTTAAAACAACGGTCGAAAATTCGCCGCATTTTCGAGACTAGAACGAAAATTCCTTACCAGAGGAATAATTGCGCTTGCGGAATGCGAAATATCGCAGTGCAGTGAGCTGACCAGTATCGAACCAACAACGTTCCGTTCTCTTGTGAACAATCGCGGTCACGTTGACGCTTTACTCCTCGCTGTTGTTTATGTGTTAATTCCTCTTTCATGGCGAAGAATTTCAATCCTTTGATCGTTTTCAGTGACACGAACTCACAAACTTAAGCTTTGTCACGTCAACGTGCCGGCAAGGCAGGTACAACAGTCGGACCGCTTGTCGGGTAAGCCCAGACGAAAGTAGAACTCTCTTTAGGTCATTTTGAAGGGCTACTTCACTTAAAGCGACATCAAATGTGGTTTATCTAGTGCCAGATCTCCATACAGCTCCACCACGTGCCTGTGCCCAGTCCCCTTACTGTTGTCACGTTCACCACATTCTTCTCCGACCGCCATGATGGATAGTATATTATTTGTGACAATCCCTCTTCATTTCACGCTCGTTAAATAATAAATGGGGACATACGACTGCGGCTGAGCATGTTGGAAGTGCAAAAACATGGGATTAGGGAAGAAAAAGTGCAGA
>JAHPZR010006450.1:35000-40140 GCA_019787425.1 Platygyra sinensis
TGATAAAATCATTCATCACATTAATACATGTAGATGAACAAAAATGAAATTTGAAGTAGACCTTTAAGTGTTTAAAAGCTATAAAAACTAAGCTTTTGACAGTCAAAACTATACTCTTTTAATAGAATTCTACTAGTATACTAACATAAATGCTGTAATCTGATTGGCTGAGCCATTGCACACTATCAGCCATTAGTGTGCAGTGACTGGAACTCGTCTATGAAATGGCGACGCTTTTTCGTTTTGTTTAAGGTTTGGAGGAAAATTTTGATGAAAATGGATAATTAAAATCCTCAGAAGACTAAACGAAGGACATTTACGGTTTCTTGACTTAAGAAAGTTGAAATCATGGAAAAAAATGAAGCGCGCACGTAAACACTTCAATGTTAAATGCCAATTCAATCCGGGCGATCTTTTTAAGGCGCAAAGTTTAAAAATAAGTGGAGAAATAATTGGAAACCGTTATTTGAAGTAAACTTCAAATTCTACTAAAACAATAATTATTAGATAATTCGCTCTCGATTTATCAACAGCAAACCCGGCTAGACTTAGTTGTTACCTAATAACAATGAATCACCTGTCAATTCTGCATCTTGGAGTAAGCTGTCCACATCTGGCAGTGGAGTTCTCAGCACTGGGGGAAGCTGCATTGTAAAGTCGACATTCCTCTGCGCAGACTGGACTTGGACTGGATACTCAAGTGATCGGCTTGGAAGAGGATCAGGTGTAGAAAACTGTGGACGTGAATAGTACTGTGGGGTTTGCTGCAGGGCTGACGATGCTGCAGTAGAGGACATAAGGCTTAAGATTTTGTCGAGCTTGGCCTCCTGCCGTGCAAAGGAGCACTCTAGACGTTCCACGATTGTTCGCAAAAGGCGGAGTTCTGAAGTGGTTTCATTTCCATGGCGTGCCTAAAACAAATACACACTATTAATAACACAGTACAAGGTTTGAACCGTAACTTAGAGATGCACGCAGCTTGTTCAATTGAAAAAAAAAAAACAAAGCTGAGTTTTAATTCGGTAAATTTGAGAGGAAGAGTGTTCAATAAAATGCACACGGGTGATTTAGAGTAACCGAGTAAACAATCAAGTGAACGAAAATACTGTAAGGAGCTGTATAAACGATCAAGTGAACAATCAAGTGTTGTTGTTGTTGTTAATACTGTAACTAGGAGCTGTAGGTTACCGTATTAGCCTAGAACATCAGCTTAAAATAACTAATATAATATTGGAAAAGCAAAAGAGTGCGAAGTACAATTCCTTTAAAAAACAAGGCCCACTAAGCGGGTAAATGTGGTTTACCTCCGTCATATTATCCAGAGTTTCCACTGCTCTACCAATAAGATCTGGCATGTCAGGAATCGGGTCAGAGTAATCTCCGAAATCCTCAGTAGGAGGGGGAGACATTTCCTTGTCTTTTGTTTCTTGCGGTAAGGTTTCTTTCTCCAAGCGTTTAGGAAGCAACGAAACCAGTGTAAAATCGTCATCAGAATCTGAACTGTCAGCTTCGGAAGATTCGATGATTCCTTGATCCTTACTTGGCGACTGAACTTCCAAGATCTACAACAGTGATTTCAAACTTTTACAACAACAAACAAAGAGAGGCTCAGTCACTATGTAATGAAATTGCTGTATCTTTGGCTAAAATTAAAATTTGCCTTCAGATTATAAGAAAACTTGAAATTATAGTATACCAAGGTAGAAAAATGCTGGAGAAAGGCAACACATGAGAAAAAGTAAAGCATGGCTTTGCATGTAAAAATTGAGAAGGATTGCAATTGATAAATTTGAAAACTTTAGGCTAAACTATGCAACATGTGTCGTCTGCAACAGCTTGGCTTCCAGATACCGATAGCATGAACATAGTGAAACGAGCCCCCGGTGAAAGACCACAACCAATTGACAGAATAGCATAACAAGCACGTAGATAAAACAACGCTGAATGACTGAGTACATGTATCATGAAGAAAATGATTGCTTTTGATCTAATTATGCAAAAATAGGTCCTCTATAATTTTACACTTAACACGCAGTTAACCATCATCAAGTCAGGGTACAAAATTCGCAAGCTTTTATATTTTCGAGAACAAAATGAAAAGTGAATGTGTTATCTATAGCAACATTTATACCAAAAGACAATTCTCGAAGTATATCTTGTACTTAGTCAGCTTAGTGATAACATTAGGAGTACCCAGTGGTCATGGGCAAATGGCTAGTTCGATTTAGTCTCAAAATGAGTAAAAACTCAGGTAAAAATTCAATATATCAGTACCATATATTACAACAATGACCACCAAATTCCAACTACACTAGAGATAGAACATTCTGTAGTTCATGAGCAAAGAGTGACTACATTGCCGAACTTTGCCGAACAAAACTACTTGTTGGCAAAATGACCACAATCATTAAAAAATAACAGTTTATCGCACTACTTCACAAACCTTTCCCCTCTCTTTTTCTTTCTTCTTCGCTTTTTCCTTTTTCTGAGTTTTCTCCTTGTCAGCTTTGGTTGTCGTCTTTTTCTTTGCGGGTGGTGGGGATTCTTCGATCTGTGGATGAAATGTAAAGTTTTTTTTTGAAAATCTATGCCAAGAAAAAAATGTTGATTCTTAACGCAAGTGTGGTTAAGGTTTTTAATCGAGAGTGAATACATACCAGTCTACGTTTAGCTTTTGCCTTACGTGGCGCCAGAGACTCCTGTGATGAAGGTTCCCGACTCGCCGGTTGGACTGGATAGCACTCTACAACTGCAGAGAACTCTTTTTTCGTTTTTCCCCAGAGAACACTAACTTTCTGTCCCTCCTTCAGTGGGGACGGATCTACGATGGTCGAACAATAAACATTCGAGTACTTTCCACGACTCCAGATAACACGAACTATTTTTTTGTCCATGCTGTAAAACATGTTCTCTGAGCAGAGGCAGAATGAAATGGAACTCACTTTCAACGCTTTTTATAGTTCTCTATGACTTAATTAGGATCAAAATTACTTCAGTTTTTGCCAAATTAATTGTTTCGAAAACAATAGATTTAGCCTTGTGCAAAACGTGATCAATGTATTTTGCACACTTCTCTGGCGTGACTTTCTTCGCCCAGAACTTCTTGATACCGTACACTAGTTCTTGCTTGTTTCGTGGCTTCACTTTTGATTCCAAGAAGAACTTGAGCTCATGCCACAAGTCTTCTATCGGGTTGAGATCTGGACTCTCCGGGGGGGTACGCCACCAGTTGATATTTTTTTCTTCGAAGAAAGCCTTCGCTCGTCTGGACGTATGTTTAGGGTCATTATCCTGCATGAACCGGTGGTCGGGAAGTTTTTCTCTAATGAACGGGACAAGTGTGGTCTCCAGGATGTTGCAGAACAAATCAGCATCCATGATGCCATCAAAGATACAAATCTTTGTGGCACCGTGTCTGCTAATTCCCGCCCAGACATGAACCTTCAGCGGATGTTTTGGTTTCGGTTTTCGCTTCGTTGGCTCATCTACCTTCCTGTAACAGGTGTGCCGATACTGCACGAGGGAAATAGAACACTCATCGCTGAAAATGACGTTGTGAAATGTATCGCCACTCTCCATGATGCGCTGAGCGTACTCCAATCTCTTCAGTTTGTTGGCGTCTCATATCAGCTGACAATAAGCAGTCCACTGTAGAGTCCAGCCTTGTTGCTTGCAGGATCTTCGCACTGTGGACGAACTCACTGCAACGCCACGCTTCGCCAGCTTCTTCTGGATCTGAGCACTCGTCATCTCATCATTGCTTCGCATTTGCTGATCTATAAAAGCGTTTGCCTCTACAGATAGCTTCCTGGGTCTTCCAGAACGTGGTAGATTAGCTACGGAGCCGGTGAGTTGAAGCTTTTTGATAATTCGTGTTACACTGGCAAAGCTGACGAGTAAGCCTTCTCTTTTCAACAATTTAAATATCTCAGCTGGGTGGAGACCTTGCTTGTAAAGAAGCTCGATTCTTGTTCGCGTGTAATTGGAAACTTTTGGCATGATTACCACAAGAGAGTTTTAACGGGAATGATTGATTGCCGGCACGCCAGCAGTACTCAACACAAGTGGTTGCTATGGTAATACAAAAACTAGTTCGCGCGGAATCTGGGTTACGCAAACATGGCCGTGTCTGCGAGTGGCCCTTGTGTTCAACAAACGTGAGCTAAGAAACTACCAAAGAACAACGGTGTAAGAGCTGCGATGCTTTCAACGTGAAGTAAACATTATAAGGAACCTTTGAAGTAATACAGGTGAGTCTCGTATAAACCTGTTGTATAAACGGACACGAGTTTGTCGTAAAGCTTACACTGTGAAGTGACATCAGAATAGAATCGTCGCGGCAAATTCAAACTGAACAAATTATCGTCCAGTAAATGCGTGGAAATGTTTGAGCAGAGCAAACAAAGAGCGAAATTTCGCTCAAATGTTCTAAGTCATTGATCGAACACTGCGAATTGTCACTCGAAAATTCGAAGTATCTTTTCGTTCCGAGCGAATTGTTGTTCAAAAATTCACGTAGTTGGAAACAATAGGCATCACGAATTATCGTGACTTTTCGTTGAAAATTCGCTTCCATCGAAAACTCGATATTTTTTCGTCAAAAAGCCAGGAAAAGCCGCGAATTTCGGCCAAATACGTTTGCATTACTTTTGCACAATACTGTATCTGCAAGAAACTTGCCGCAAATACACTGGACCTTTCGCAGGTATGGAAACATTAGCGTATTTGACAGACTGAGCGGTTTTGTACACTCCCCGATGTCAATAAATTTTTCGGCATTTCGGAATATTTTCACCGCTTTCTTGGGCAAAATGTATTTTTTCCCGATATTTCTTACAACACTTGCCATGACTGAAACTTTTCCAGTGCAGAGTAATTTTTCATCACAATGGCAAGCCAGGTATGTCAAACTCTCGCAATTCTTTTTCGAGCGGGATATTAATCGGCTTAGAATTGTTAAACAGGGTTCATATGGGTCCTGGAGAACCTGGAAAGTCCTTGAATTTTATTGTGGCATTTTCCAGGACTGGAAAGTCCTGGAAATATGTTAAATTTAAGGCAAAAATATGAAATGTATTGCAGACAGTAAAGAGAATAAATATTGAGATATTGGGAGTAAAATGGTTAATCATGAGTTTTA
>JAHPZR010006451.1:0-12500 GCA_019787425.1 Platygyra sinensis
ATTCCTTGGGAACAAAGTTGTGTTTCATGGTCACTCATCATTGTCAGAAATGATGATAATAATAATAACAATAACAACTAACAGTAACAACAACAACAATAATGTTAAAAATGAACTAAAAATAACTTTATTCATAAAGCTAACTGCACTATAAGTTCAATGATAATGATATATAAGATATGAATTTAGTAAAATACATGCAAAATACAAATTGTCTCACCTCTCTGTACTTCTTTATGAAGACATTAAAAATACTACACATGTTTACTAAAAAAGATATTAACACTATTTCCAAAGTAAATTTAAAAAACCTTCAATAGTAATTGTAAAAATTACAATGTCCTTGATTGTAATTGGTTTAAAAAAACTCCTTTTTTCATTAACTCACTTGCCAAGTTATTATTGGACAGTTTGTTATCAGACAGTTCAATAAGCCATAATTCACATCAAACTTTTAGTTTCAATCAATCAATCAATCATTCAAAGTTGTGGCCAATGGCATTAAAGTTGTAGTTTAAATCAACCAATCACATTCAAAGTTGCAGTTTAAATCAACTAATCACAAGCAAATTTTCCCTTTCTTTCATAACTTGGCTATTTTTTCTCAGAAATTGTAACTGTCATGATTAATTGGTAATAAGACTGTGTTGTTCTATTCAGTCTGTAATTGTACTAGTGCGTGGTCGTCTAATTTTGTTATTACTTGCATGATTACACACCAATTCAAATTGGACTCCACTCAGTCCTATAACCATTAGTAATAATAATAAAAAATAGTGTCATTTCCCAAATTTAACTTCAAGAATTCACCAGCCTGGCAGTGTCAATTGTGGCTATTGCCTGTTCCCAGATTTTCTTTTATGGCTGGGTGTTGGGGCATTATTTTTCATTTCTGTTTGCGAACAGTTACATGTAAGATGGCACATTGAAAGAGTGATAAATAAAAAATAATTGAACTCTAAAAGGGAGAATTTTCAGAATTGCCAGTGTTCTCTCATTTCCTGGGACTGAAATGTCTTGATGTTATCTTATATAGAGAAATCACACTGAAAATAAGCAAAATGTATGAGTAACCTTTCAAACTAAGTTGCAAATATGATAGCTAAGGATTAAAAGATAAGGAACCTGGTCTGCAAACAAGGCAAATGAGAGGCAGGGACTGAAGAAATAAAAGGTGCATACTTGACCTCATAGGATTGGGGGGAGGGTATTGATACTTAGTATTGCTGGTACTTATTAGCACTGTTGAAACAGAAAACTAATGAGATGATGACTAATAATAATAATCATAATAATAATAATATAAACTATAATAATAATAATTAATGATAATGATAATGATAATAATAACTTTGTAAACACGTCAGGTAAACTAGCAGTTTCCCACTGAGTATTAACGTCTATCTACAATGTTAAAAAATAAAAGTACCTCTTTATTCCCTTTATAGTTCTCTCTACAATCCTACCCACAAACCTAAAAATAATTAGCTGTATTAACTGTAGTAAATACAGTACTTATTAGGTAAGATATGTTTGGCAAGGTCTACCTTCTGATCACTCTTTTAAATTGATCTACCGTTTTAAGTTCTATGAATTTCCTGTCAAATTACTGAATCACCCATAAAAACATCCTCTTGTTTATTTTTAAGGGGTTCACGGGTCCCCTCTCTAAAACGAATCGAAGTCTTAATTAATTAAGCAGGAATTAAGAGATTGCCAAGGGAAAAGTTAAGATATCTCTGTTTAGGGTTCAAAACCAATCGTAACAGAATCTATTACACCAGTCTGAATTAGAAGTGAGAGCATGAATTCGTGTTAATAGTGTCGATCAGCAAGAAAGCTGCGCAAAGCGCGTTATGTGTATGGGCCTCTTCTTGTAGTGATACGATCGGACACCTCTCGAGTACTCGAGTATGTTTGTCAAAGATAAATTTGAAAAAATGGGCTTCTGTTAAATAGGTTCCCCCACGTCTAGAAAACTGTCATTGCGCTTTTCTAATAGTGTAATGCTTACCCAAGAGAATAGGCTATTTGAATTAAGTGTAACTTACCTAGAATTCATTATTTCCGCGCAAACGAAGACTCCTGCACAATTCAGCGACGAAGAAACGACGACCATTCGTGAAAACACTCGCCTTCAAAACAGCGTGGTTTTGAATAAATAGTTGCCCTATTCTTCAAACAAACGATATGGCGGGGAAAAAGACAAAATTTTGTTTTTCATGGCCAAATTTAGCGTTAGAATAGCCGACCGATTACGAAATATTCCTATTTTAATTACAGGGTTTACAATAATGTCGTAGTCAAATTTGATTTTGCCGCTCAGCCCGTCTTTTTACCGGATGTGACGTCACTTTTTGTTGGATGATCCATACACAAAAAATGTGCCAGGCGTCGTAGAGTGTTCTCCCCCGCCCCTGCTCGAAACACATAACCCTAAACCGCCAGAAAGCTCGGGTAAACAAATAACCAGCAAGAAAACGCGGGAAGATACATAACCGGCAAGAAAGTGCGGGAAGATACATAACCGGCAAGACTGCGTGGGAAAGTAGGTAACCGCCTAACCGTCTAGAAAGCGCGGGAAACATATAACCGGCAAGATAGCGGGGGAAACCCGCAAGATATCACGGGAAGACGCATAACCGGCAAGAAAGTGCGGGAAGACAGGTAACCGGGAAGAAAGCGCGGGAACACAGAAAACCAGCAAGATAGCGCGGGAAAAAAGATAACCGGCAAGATAGTGCGGGAAAACAGACAACTCGGAAGTTAGCGCGGGAAGACGCACAAACGGCAAGAAGGTGCAGTGAAAACAGATAACCGGAAGCTAGCGCGGAAAAACATAGCCAGCAAGAAAGAGCGGGAAAACATATAGCCCTAAATAGGCAGAAAGGGTCGGCAAGGAAGCTCGGGAAAACAGACAAGCGAAAGCAAGCGCGGGAAGAGATTGAAAGACTCATATTAAACTGAAGTAAAATCAGGAAAGCGCGAGAAAACACACAACCTACAGTAAACGTACTTGCGTTTGATCATGACTTTGTCTCCTTATCATCTCCTTTACCCCTGGACTGTTTTGCTCGACTTCTATGACGAAATATATCCACCCTCACTGATTTCGAAAGTGGAAAAGCACTGTAATAGCAACATGGCATTGTTCTTTCAGATTCCTCTTTATGCAGAGTTTGACCGTCCAAAACTGCTGACATTCCTCAGAAACAGCAACTATTATCCTCTACAAAAGGTAAATGATACTCGATTTTGAAGAGTGATAATGTATGACATCTCAGAAGGACTGATGTCGCGGGTCCCAGGGGAGTGAGAGCGAGTGACCTTGGACTGCGTTGTGACTATGTTTACCATGACTTGCTTGATCGTTCTTAAGTGTTCCTCTCAGTGTCAGAAAGTTTGAATTTTAACACCCTGTCTTTCTGTTAGGCTTTGAACGAGTGTGAACAAAGGCGTTTGGTTCCAGAGATGGTGTTTTTGCTCAGTGAGTATTATTTAACTTGAAATTCCAGTAAGAAAATAGCTTTAAGGACATCTTCTTCGTGCTTGTCGTAAAGCGAAAATCATTCAAGTAATCAAAACTATTCAAATGCATCACATTCAAATACCACCATTGATAATTTGAAGCAAAAGCATGCTACTAGTGCAAAACGCGGAAAAACGCCTTAAAATATTAAGGTTGCGTTCGTTTGGGATATATTCCGGAATATATTCCGGCTATTCTGCTCCTGGGAGCAGAAAGCCGGAATGGAAATCCAGGTATTCCGGTATGAGAATAGCTCCCAAACAAACGCTTACTTGCATTATTCCAATTATTCTTATTCTGGATTGATCCCAAACGAACGCGCCCTAAAAACAACGCTCTTGCTTTTTGTATGTCGCAGATTTGCCCAATTTGTTCTTTATTGCGGTTAAAAAAAGTAAACAAGGCGCATGCGTAGCGCTATTATTTAGAGCCAATCAAAACCAATCAAAACTCAAAGCAATTACACGTAACTGACGTAAAGCGCGGGAAAACGCGTGCGACAGAGACACGATAGACCATTTCCGAATTACCTCAGGCCTCTTTTTCGAAGCGAGTCTTTTTGCTCATTTCACATGAAAATGAGTTTATTTGCGTGTGAGTGAAACTTGATTTGCATATGAAATGATGAGCAACAAGACTCGCTTCGAAAAAGAGGCCTGAGATAATCCGGAAATGGCCTATTGGTTTTGGTTTTACCTGCGATTGGATGAAAAAGTTGCGCGAGTTTTAAAAAAAGCCATGCAAAGCCGGTGACTTTTCGACACTCAAATGAAAACGGCTCTAATCTAGAGAAAACCTATTGATTCTTCGCTTGATTCTTGTGGTTTGCCAGGTCGTATGGGAAACAACAAGCAAGCTTTACAGCTGATTATTCAGGAGGAAAACGATGTAGAGAAGGTAAGTCTTCAGAAATAAAGCGAGTCAGTTTGTTTTAGTAAAATTCCAAGAGCGTTAGAGCCCAAAGTACTTGCAAGGAGGATCGTCAGTTTATGAGCGATGTCTTTGTTGATCGACAGGCCATTGAATTCGCCAAGGAACAAGATGATGAAGACTTGTGGGATGATCTTATCAATTATTCTCTTGACAAGCCAGGTATTTTAAGTCTTCAGATTCACTGGACCCGAGAGAAGGGCGGAAATCAAACCTGAGAGAGAACATTTTTCAATTCAGCTAAAAGACCCTTTTATATTCTGTTAATACACATTCTTCTTTATAGCTAGCTCTTTATTAACATTTTCCTTTCACTGAACGGTTTTTCAAGAGGCACACTAACAAAACATCAGTTATAATTGAAAGGAAACTCGCCAAAGAGTTGTTCACGAATCGCACGTGTGGTTGTTTACTCTGTATAGAGGTAACTCCGACGTCTGTTTTAAATGAAACTGCGATAGTCACGCCCGTCCTTTGTCTGTTTTTCTTTATTCCTTTAGAATTTATCACAGGTCTCTTGCAGAATATCGGCACACTAACAAAACATCAGTTATAATTGAAAGGAAACTCGCCAAAGAGTTGTTCACGAATCGCACGTGTGGTTGTTTACTCTGTATAGAGGTAACTCCGACGTCTGTTTTAAATGAAACTGCGATAGTCACGCCCGTCCTTTGTCTGGTTTTCTTTATCCCTTTAGAATTTATCACAGGTCTCTTACAGAATATCGGAACTCATGTTGATCCTATCAAACTCATTCAGGTACGGTATTTCTGCGATCGTTGTTGCTGCTGGTGTTGTTGTTATTGTTGTTGTTGTTGTTATTGTTGTTGTTGTTGTTGTTGTTGTTGTTGTTGCGATGGTGGTGGTGAGTCTAGTATTATAGGAAAGTCGTTGCCACAGTCACTTGGGTTTTAAATTTTTGAAACCAGCCTGTGTTGATGTTGTTTACGGTGACTTTATAGTTAGTGTGCTTGTCTCTGGATCGAGCGGTCTGGGTTCGAGCCCTGACCGGGGACATTGTGTTGTGTTTTTGGGCGAGAAACTTAACACTCACAGTGCTTCTCTCTACCCAGAAGTACAAATGGGTCCTGGAAAATTTAGTGCTGGAGTTAACCCTGTGATGGACTAGCATCCCGTCTACGAGGGAGTAGAAATATTCTTAGTCGCTTCATGCTACGGAAACCGGGATAAGCTCCGGCCAGATGGGCTACTTGGCACTTACCTTTTCCTTCTTTTCACAGAGGATACCTGAAGGAATGAAGATTCCTGGCCTAAGGGATTCGCTGGTGAAGATCCTTCAAGATTTCAATTTACAGGTTTCGTGTCTAAACACTTTTAATCTTACCTCTACAGTGCAGTTGTATTGGTTGGATTGTTGGCGGAATAAAAAATATCTGAACAAATTTTTTTTTTCGCCTTCAGATTTCCCTTCGTGAAGGCTGTAAAAAGATCCTTGTTAAGGACAGGTGAGAAAAAATTGATAAGGTCAAATAACTGCTCTCCCTCTTTGACTTAACACAACCCTCAGTGCAAGTGAATATATAAAATATCATATATTTGAACTGCAGAGAAAGATATGAAGACATGATTGATCATCGCAATTATAAACACAACTTAAAGTCCCTATGAAGTAAAAGATAATCGCTGCTTATTTCAAAGGCTTTTCAAAGTAAAGAAGAATGGCGTTTCCTTTTTTGAATATCATTTTTTCGTTTCAGAGATATTTACGTTTTTGTATTATGCAAATGACGAAACTGATGATGTCAGAGGTCGTTCCACTAGAACAAGTACAATCAAGGATATCTCTAGAAATATTAGGCAATGATCTTTAAACTTGGCATCAGAAATGTGCATCACAAAAAAAACAAAATGTTATTAAGACCACTCACTCCCAACAAGCTAATGAGGAGAGTTAAGACAATATGGGAACCATGTGTGATCCGATTGAGATCCTCTGTCCCACTTTAAAAGGTGGCAAATGGGAATATTTGGTTTTTCACAGAAAGAGACTGGAGCCAAGAGTGTTGCTAAGAGTGTAATAGGTATCATTCATCCCTCTTTTTTTTTCGCTCCCCACCCCTACCCAGGCAAATCCTCCGTCTTGCGCTGGCGTCCAGTTCTCTCGTGATTCTATCCGCACATTCAACGATCGAATGAAAATGCGAGAAAATAGAGGGCTGTGAACAGTCTATTATGCTAGTACCGTTTGTAATCGAATTCAGTAACAGCTTATAATCTTGTTACCGTTTTAAACGAAACCAAGTGATTACTTAATAAGAACTTGACTTTTTTTCTTCCTTTAGTGTGTCATTGCTTCAACGGTTGAGTAAAGTGCAGCAGAAGGGAGTATCTGTTGACGGTATGATTGCGTCTTTTGTTAATCAACGTCCTTCGCAACCTTTCATGCCTTAATTAATTAATTGGTATTCTCTAATTGTAGATGAAACCAAGTGTCCCGTATGCCAGGGAACCGTCATTGCCGAAGGTCAGTGAAATGAACTGCGTGGTTTCCTCTCCTATTTATCTGTACTCCACGCGCATGGTCTTTGATACCTCTGACATTTTTTTCGATATGTTTGTAGTGATGTTGGACTCCCGGTCTAGAGATCCACATTCAATCTATCCTTCCGGTCTGGTTGGCACAGCAAGGGGGAAAGGAAGCGGCGCGTGCTTTCCCCCGCGCAGAATTTTCCGTTTTCCCTTCGTTCCTACGCCTGCTAAACAAGCTAGATTATAGCTAGCCAGTGTCCTTGTGTTTCAAATTGCCCCTTTTCCCTGAAATCTGATACATGTACGCAACGCCTACGACAAGTGCTCTTCAAATTTCCAAAGGTACATAATAGTCTAGCCTGCGAACGCAGACGTATTTCCTGCTGTCACTGGTTCCGCCGAAAATACGTCTGCGTTCGCAGGCTAATAATAGTCTCACTGTTTCGTTTTTCACCGGTTCATTAATTTCCTGAGAAAGATCATATCACAATTGCGTTCGTGATACAAAACTTGGTATGAATAAACTTTGTGACAAAAAGTTCCCGGCGCAAATGCTTGAAGTAGTCTGTGTGGCAGGCGTCCGAAGGGGAGTGAAAGGGGAAAGACGAGCGCATGAAGAGAGAGAAGATCGGACGCGGGAGGATCGCGGTACCTGCTCCCTCCCGCCCTCAATTTCACTTTCCTCCCTCCCTTTCTACGGCCTGGTCACGCAGGCTATGCTTGAAGCAGCCGGTGACTTGCGTCGGGAGACGGTTTGTTTTGGAATCCCTGTTTCTCCCTGCTACGGTGACTTAACAAACATTGAGAGAGGAAGTAACTAATAATCTACCAGCATCTCATCCACTCCTAGCGGTCTTACGTTACACAAACTGAAGTTCTGAAGGGCCAGCTGATTTAGTACTTGTGCAGTGTGCATTTGTATACTAAAGACAGGTGTTCTTGTGTGAAAATTAGATTTGAATCTAAAACCATCTGAGAATGAATTTCAAGACTTTTCACTGGCTTGAAGTAGAAATGTGGAGTCTCTTTCACTAGTGACTACCCCTTACCAGAGTGTTCTTGTCGTGTGAGACTGTTTTTATCCATATAAGGTAGCTCTACCAATTCACATTTCTGGTTTGCTGTTTATCGCTTTGTTAAATACTCTTTATGTTTTTTTGCAGATTCAAGACGAGCCTCGCATGTTGTCGTGTTCTTCTGTAAACATGTATATCACGAAGACTGTCTGCCAGCGCGTGATGTGGTGAGTCATGAAATCATTAGGGCCATTTATACGAGAAAAATAAACCATGGTTTACATGAAACGGGAACGGGACCATTTATACGAGCTAAAACAGGACAGACGCATGAAAAGCTGACGTCCATTTGTTTTTTTTTACGATAACAAACTGTCAAATTGTCCGTTCTCGCTCGTTGTCACATCGCATAAATTATACATTCATGTGTCTGTCCGCCTATTGACGATAAAAAAATAGCCAATGAGCGGTCGAGAATTTGTGCTGTTATCGTAAAAGGCAAGTTTGCGTCTTATTTAAGCCTAGCGCAAAACCCTCGGCTTGCGTAAGACTTGAACCGGTTAAAATATACCGATTATACGGTAAATTCAGGTCTTACGTAAGCCGCGGCTTATTCTCGTCGTATAAATGGCCCTGTTATCACATTTAACTCAAGTTTCCCGCAGGAATTAGAGGTACTCCCTAAAATACGGGAATTCCAGTTACGCGGCCACATTTTGTTTTATTTCATGTTTTCACTTAAAAGTGCTGCTTCTTAGGAAAGTAAAGTTCCTGGTTTTCAAGAATATTACTGATCAGCATTTAAACACACTGGCGCCGCACTCTATCAGCCTCGCGCGCAGCCCTTGTTAGGTTTTCACTTAACGCTTATAGTGGAGGGGGGCGCCGTATGACGGCCTAGGAAACTACTTCCTGAAGACGGCAAAGAGGAAATGAAGAAGCCGTGTGGGAAAGAAGACATAGGTCTGAGCATTTTTTTGCTTCTTCTTTGTAGGGACCGTTTTGCCAGATCTGTACGGCACACAGTCAAGTGAAAAGACGGCGATCTCGTCGCGTACAGGGGAATGAAGCAAGACCTTGAACTACGAACTCAAATTGTTTATACATTGATGAGACGAAATACAGACATCAATCAAATTCTGAACCAAGAGTCCAAAAGACTCCAGCCGTCCTATGATTCAGCTTGCTTCTCGTGATTCATTGTAATAAGATTGAGCAGTCATGTGATACAACAAAGAAGTTCTAATGGTGATTTCTGTCAGTCATGACTCGACCATTTGTGGTCGGGCATCCAACCTGGACATTCTTTTCGCCTGTCACGCACTCCTAATTAATGTCAGAGGAGTATGTGACGAACTGAAAGGAAGCTCAACACGTCTGCCCGGTGAAGATGCAATGGACCAATCATGTGTCTCAACAAGCGCCGGAAAACATGCAAACAGCATAATATAACATAGTAATAATTTTTATAAATCAAAACATTAGAGGGTCTGCTACCTCAAGGTTTGCCCATTTAAAAAGTTGTCTAATTTTTCAAGTTTTTCTTTTGCAATCGGTGTCAATTTCTCCATCCTTAACAGTCCTGGTGTTTTTCTATCTACGTTTAGTATCGCTAAACTATTGGACTAATGCAAATCCTGTATTTTAATTGGGTACGCTACTAGAGGACTATTAGTAATAGTCCTCGAGTAACAAAGTTCGCCGGTTTGTCTTTCGTTTTATTCCCAAATAAATATTTCTTCAATTTGCACTTTTAACTTTATTATTGCCTTTTCTGTCCGACTTACTGGGTGATACTAAAACATTTAGACCCTTCGCCCTTAAGTTGGCTGAACACAGTTTTTGATACCTCTGTTTCAATTACATTTTCCTCTAAAACGCTCGATCCTTTGGTCGCCAAAAATGGCAGCAAGAAAGTTTACAACACAAACTTCAACTTTTTGATAATTAAGCTGACGTATGTGTGGTTGCCATGGCAACATGATTAAATATAAACAGGTGTTAAAAATCGGTTTTGTTTATTCGCAGAAAATTTAGTCATTATATTCTCTTTATAATTTGCATGCAACAAGCTTGTAACGATACTCACAAGTTAGTGCTATTTTAATAATAATTTAACAAACAGATCTTTAATTTTGCCTCGTTGAAGGTTCACTGGCATATCTTGAATTTCCTTTGTTAAAGTTCTTTTTTTTTCAATCCTCCAGTTACTTATGTCCTAAAGTATTTTCGTGCCAAATTTCGTGAAATTCTAATCAGTGGTTCTCGAGAAATAGGCGTATCTCCGAGAAGTCAATTTTTCACTCAATCGCAAGTTTTTCGACTTCCTACGCATGCGCTGCATTTAACTGGGTTCTTTCGGTAACAAACAAAATCTGAGAATTGCTGGGTTGTTAGCATCGTTACTTTATCTAACATACTTTGTAATAAAAGAGTAAAACCATCAATACATTGTATTCATTTGTGAAGAAAAATAGTACAGACAGCGCGGACATTGAGCAAATAAAATGATCGCTGTATTGATGCCATGTTTGTTTTTTTATGCAGTACTTGTGCGCACGCTGAATTGCGTTAGCAAGAGCGCGCGCGAAAACTGTGTTCGTCCACATTAAGGGTCACGGGTCAAGAGCCCATTCGGCTTCGCCTCATGGGCTACGGCGACGCCGAAGACAACGTCGATTAAAAAAGGAATTTATATTTTGCCTACGAATCTCGGGATACTCTCAAGTCATTAAGGTTGTTTGTCACTGTCAAAGCTATCGCGAAACTGAATCTGGGACACCGCAATAAATTTGAAATAGAATTTTAAAAGTTGGCCGTCGTAGTTCGCGTTCTTCAGACAACGCAGAATTGGTCATTGTGTGGCTTACACGAAGTGTAAAGCCACATTATGGTATCACCTGATTTATTTATTTATTTATTTATTTGTCTACGAGAGTTGAGCGCCTGTCACGTGGTCTAGTGTCTGCGGCGAACTAGTAGTCTTGGTTGTAAGCTTGGGTTCAAGTAATTTTTTTCAGGTGATCGTATCACGAGTTAGTTCTCCTGGCACAAGCCAACAGACACAGACCCAGCTTGTGTTATAAGTGCAGATTGTGCAAGAGCGTTTACGCTCTTACACTAGTTGAATCTTCGGTACGGGTTGTAATGTTTTGGTTTTCACTTTATCCAGTACCGCATAAATTTGCGCTGACTCATAATAAGAACATTAGACTACAAGTAGTCGGTTTTTGTTCCTGAAATCCTCCGCGTGTGGAACTCAAAATATATTATGCAAACTAGGGAAAGAAACGAGGAGGGAATGGGGATCGATCGCATGTTCCAGTAATTTCTAGCGCGCCAGGAAAAGAACTCAGTAATTTCTAGCGGGCTAGGACAAGAAAGAGACTGCTCGCAGTCTATAAGAACATATGGTTTGTACATACAAGTTTTAGGTAGATAAGCATGTCCCAAACGCGATAGGTCAAGGGTTCAGGGGCACCCAACGAGAATATAGTTCAAAACCACTAAAACATAGCATTGTTGAAAGTATTTTGGTATTTAAACGGTAGATATAGGCATATTTTTACCCCCTAAAAATTTTTCATCTGTTCGGATTTCCTAGCTGAAAGTCTAGTGATCCGAAAATTATAGGGCTCAATACTTACCTTTTCGAAAATTTCAGCCAGAAAAAAGGCTCCCGAAAATTATAGGTGACCTTTTTAGGGTAAAAATCCGTTAAAAATAGGCAATTATACCATATTTTAGATGTACGAAAATCTTAGGAGAAGCAGGCAAGCAAGAAATTTTACAAAAAATGTTCCGAAAATTCTAGATCTCAAATCGTCTTCCGAACAGATATATTTCCGAAAATTGTCGTTGGGTGCCCCTGTTTGTTGTTTCTCCTATTTTGAAGTTTGCGAACGTTGTTGATGTACTTTAATTAGTCATCACGTTTCACTTTATCCGCACTGATGCAAGTTTCCTGGAAGAGTTTACAATTCTGAAATCATATCATTTCATGCTGAGGAAGGAAGAAAGGTTTATTTAAAATATTGAAGGTAAAGCATTTATTTTCAGTAATGTAATGCCTTTTAAACGCTGACATATAGCATTCTTTGGATAAGTAATAGTATCTCAATTATTTCATGCCGCGCTATGTCGCGCACGGGTTAAAAACAATCCATATAAAAGAATGATTTTAAGAACGCTCCAGAGGATTTTCTTTTAATCCAAGAAACAGAAACACAAACGCAACCTTTCCGTAAATGTTTTTTTCGGCAGAAAAATAGAAAGCAGTGAAGAAGAAACCAAAACATGAAAAGCATACACAGTGGGATTTGAGCTCTTGACCTCTCGCGTGACGATCCAGCATGTATCAACTTGTGAGTTTTTGACTGCAGCACAGAGAAAACATGTACAAATACATGCAATAAAACCGTGTAAGCAGGCCTCAGTAACAAACAGTTTGTTAACCTTGAACTTTTTCTTCTATTTTTACAAATGGCGACACAACCCTGAATGGTAAAGGTTTTATGCGCTTGTTCGAAACCTAG
>JAHPZR010006452.1:0-12500 GCA_019787425.1 Platygyra sinensis
AATGATGATAATAATAATAACAATAACAACTAACAGTAACACAACAACAATAATGTTTAAAATGAACTAAAATAACTTTATTCATAAAGCTAACTGCACTATAAGTTCAATGATAATGATATATAAGATATGATTTAGTAAAATACATGCAAAATACAAATTGTCTCACCTCTCTGTACTTCTTTATGAAGACATTAAAAATACTACACATGTTTACTAAAAAGATATTAACACTATTTCCAAAGTAAATTTAAAAAACCTTCAATAGTAATTGTAAAAATTACAATGTCCTTGATTGTAATTGGTTTAAAAAAACTCCTTTTTTCATTAACTCACTTGCCAAGTTATTATTGGACAGTTTGTTATCAGACAGTTCAATAAGCCATAATTCACATCAAACTTTTAGTTTCAATCAATCAATCAATCATTCAAAGTTGTGGCCAATGGCATTAAAGTTGTAGTTTAAATCAACCAATCACATTCAAAGTTGCAGTTTAAATCAACTAATCACAAGCAAATTTTCCCTTTCTTTCATAACTTGGCTATTTTTTCTCAGAAATTGTAACTGTCATGATTAATTGGTAATAAGACTGTGTTGTTCTATTCAGTCTGTAATTGTACTAGTGCGTGGTCGTCTAATTTTGTTATTACTTGCATGATTACACACCAATTCAAATTGGACTCCACTCAGTCCTATAACCATTAGTAATAATAATAAAAAATAGTGTCATTTCCCAAATTTAACTTCAAGAATTCACCAGCCTGGCAGTGTCAATTGTGGCTATTGCCTGTTCCCAGATTTTCTTTTATGGCTGGGTGTTGGGGCATTATTTTTCATTTCTGTTTGCGAACAGTTACATGTAAGATGGCACATTGAAAGAGTGATAAATAAAAAAATAATTGAACTCTAAAAGGGAGAATTTTCAGAATTGCCAGTGTTCTCTCATTTCCTGGGACTGAAATGTCTTGATGTTATCTTATATAGAGAAATCACACTGAAAATAAGCAAAATGTATGAGTAACCTTTCAAACTAAGTTGCAAATATGATAGCTAAGGATTAAAAGATAAGGAACCTGGTCTGCAAACAAGGCAAATGAGAGGCAGGGACTGAAGAAATAAAAGGTGCATACTTGACCTCATAGGATTGGGGGGAGGGTATTGATACTTAGTATTGCTGGTACTTATTAGCACTGTTGAAACAGAAAACTAATGAGATGATGACTAATAATAATAATCATAATAATAATAATATAAACTATAATAATATAATAATAATTAATGATAATGATAATGATAATAATAACTTTGTAAACACGTCAGGTAAACTAGCAGTTTCCCACTGAGTATTAACGTCTATCTACAATGTTAAAAAATAAAAGTACCTCTTTATTCCCTTTATAGTTCTCTCTACAATCCTACCCACAAACCTAAAAATAATTAGCTGTATTAACTGTAGTAAATACAGTACTTATTAGGTAAGATATGTTTGGCAAGGTCTACCTTCTGATCACTCTTTTAAATTGATCTACCGTTTTAAGTTCTATGAATTTCCTGTCAAATTACTGAATCACCCATAAAAACATCCTCTTGTTTATTTTTAAGGGGTTCACGGGTCCCCTCTCTAAAACGAATCGAAGTCTTAATTAATTAAGCAGGAATTAAGAGATTGCCAAGGGAAAAGTTAAGATATCTCTGTTTAGGGTTCAAAACCAATCGTAACAGAATCTATTACACCAGTCTGAATTAGAAGTGAGAGCATGAATTCGTGTTAATAGTGTCGATCAGCAAGAAAGCTGCGCAAAGCGCGTTATGTGTATGGGCCTCTTCTTGTAGTGATACGATCGGACACCTCTCGAGTACTCGAGTATGTTTGTCAAAGATAAATTTGAAAAAATGGGCTTCTGTTAAATAGGTTCCCCCACGTCTAGAAAACTGTCATTGCGCTTTTCTAATAGTGTAATGCTTACCCAAGAGAATAGGCTATTTGAATTAAGTGTAACTTACCTAGAATTCATTATTTCCGCGCAAACGAAGACTCCTGCACAATTCAGCGACGAAGAAACGACGACCATTCGTGAAAACACTCGCCTTCAAAACAGCGTGGTTTTGAATAAATAGTTGCCCTATTCTTCAAACAAACGATATGGCGGGGAAAAAGACAAAATTTTGTTTTTCATGGCCAAATTTAGCGTTAGAATAGCCGACCGATTACGAAATATTCCTATTTTAATTACAGGGTTTACAATAATGTCGTACTCAAATTTGATTTTGCCGCTCAGCCCGTCTTTTTACCGGATGTGACGTCACTTTTTGTTGGATGATCCATACACAAAAAATGTGCCAGGCGTCGTAGAGTGTTCTCCCCCGCCCCTGCTCGAAACACATAACCCTAAACCGCCAGAAAGCTCGGGTAAACAAATAACCAGCAAGAAAACGCGGGAAGATACATAACCGGCAAGAAAGTGCGGGAAGATACATAACCGGCAAGACTGCGTGGGAAAGTAGGTAACCGCCTAACCGTCTAGAAAGCGCGGGAAACATATAACCGGCAAGATAGCGGGGGAAACCCGCAAGATATCACGGGAAGACGCATAACCGGCAAGAAAGTGCGGGAAGACAGGTAACCGGAAGAAAGCGCGGGAACACAGAAAACCAGCAAGATAGCGCGGGAAAAAAGATAACCGGCAAGATAGTGCGGGAAAACAGACAACTCGGAAGTTAGCGCGGGAAGACGCACAAACGGCAAGAAGGTGCAGTGAAAACAGATAACCGGAAGCTAGCGCGGAAAAACATAGCCAGCAAGAAAGAGCGGGAAAACATATAGCCCTAAATAGGCAGAAAGGGTCGGCAAGGAAGCTCGGGAAAACAGACAAGCGAAAGCAAGCGCGGGAAGAGATTGAAAGACTCATATTAAACTGAAGTAAAATCAGGAAAGCGCGAGAAAACACACAACCTACAGTAAACGTACTTGCGTTTGATCATGACTTTGTCTCCTTATCATCTCCTTTACCCCTGGACTGTTTTGCTCGACTTCTATGACGAAATATATCCACCCTCACTGATTTCGAAAGTGGAAAAGCACTGTATAGCAACATGGCATTGTTCTTTCAGATTCCTCTTTATGCAGAGTTTGACCGTCCAAAACTGCTGACATTCCTCAGAAACAGCAACTATTATCCTCTACAAAAGGTAAATGATACTCGATTTTGAAGAGTGATAATGTATGACATCTCAGAAGGACTGATGTCGCGGGTCCCAGGGGAGTGAGAGCGAGTGACCTTGGACTGCGTTGTGACTATGTTTACCATGACTTGCTTGATCGTTCTTAAGTGTTCCTCTCAGTGTCAGAAAGTTTGAATTTTAACACCCTGTCTTTCTGTTAGGCTTTGAACGAGTGTGAACAAAGGCGTTTGGTTCCAGAGATGGTGTTTTTGCTCAGTGAGTATTATTTAACTTGAAATTCCAGTAAGAAAATAGCTTTAAGGACATCTTCTTCGTGCTTGTCGTAAAGCGAAAATCATTCAAGTAATCAAAACTATTCAAATGCATCACATTCAAATACCACCATTGATAATTTGAAGCAAAAGCATGCTACTAGTGCAAAACGCGGAAAAACGCCTTAAAATATTAAGGTTGCGTTCGTTTGGGATATATTCCGGAATATATTCCGGCTATTCTGCTCCTGGGAGCAGAAAGCCGGAATGGAAATCCAGGTATTCCGGTATGAGAATAGCTCCCAAACAAACGCTTACTTGCATTATTCCAATTATTCTTATTCTGGATTGATCCCAAACGAACGCGCCCTAAAAACAACGCTCTTGCTTTTTGTATGTCGCAGATTTGCCCAATTTGTTCTTTATTGCGGTTAAAAAAAGTAAACAAGGCGCATGCGTAGCGCTATTATTTAGAGCCAATCAAAACCAATCAAAACTCAAAGCAATTACACGTAACTGACGTAAAGCGCGGGAAAACGCGTGCGACAGAGACACGATAGACCATTTCCGAATTACCTCAGGCCTCTTTTTCGAAGCGAGTCTTTTTGCTCATTTCACATGAAAATGAGTTTATTTGCGTGTGAGTGAACTTGATTTGCATATGAAATGATGAGCAACAAGACTCGCTTCGAAAAAGAGGCCTGAGATAATCCGGAAATGGCCTATTGGTTTTGGTTTTACCTGCGATTGGATGAAAAAGTTGCGCGAGTTTTAAAAAAAGCCATGCAAAGCCGGTGACTTTTCGACACTCAAATGAAAACGGCTCTAATCTAGAGAAAACCTATTGATTCTTCGCTTGATTCTTGTGGTTTGCCAGGTCGTATGGGAAACAACAAGCAAGCTTTACAGCTGATTATTCAGGAGGAAAACGATGTAGAGAAGGTAAGTCTTCAGAAATAAAGCGAGTCAGTTTGTTTTAGTAAAATTCCAAGAGCGTTAGAGCCCAAAGTACTTGCAAGGAGGATCGTCAGTTTATGAGCGATGTCTTTGTTGATCGACAGGCCATTGAATTCGCCAAGGAACAAGATGATGAAGACTTGTGGGATGATCTTATCAATTATTCTCTTGACAAGCCAGGTATTTTAAGTCTTCAGATTCACTGGACCCGAGAGAAGGGCGGAAATCAAACCTGAGAGAGAACATTTTTCAATTCAGCTAAAAGACCCTTTTATATTCTGTTAATACACATTCTTCTTTATAGCTAGCTCTTTATTAACATTTTCCTTTCACTGAACGGTTTTTCAAGAGGCACACTAACAAAACATCAGTTATAATTGAAAGGAAACTCGCCAAAGAGTTGTTCACGAATCGCACGTGTGGTTGTTTACTCTGTATAGAGGTAACTCCGACGTCTGTTTTAAATGAAACTGCGATAGTCACGCCCGTCCTTTGTCTGTTTTTCTTTATTCCTTTAGAATTTATCACAGGTCTCTTGCAGAATATCGGCACACTAACAAAACATCAGTTATAATTGAAAGGAAACTCGCCAAAGAGTTGTTCACGAATCGCACGTGTGGTTGTTTACTCTGTATAGAGGTAACTCCGACGTCTGTTTTAAATGAAACTGCGATAGTCACGCCCGTCCTTTGTCTGGTTTTCTTTATCCCTTTAGAATTTATCACAGGTCTCTTACAGAATATCGGAACTCATGTTGATCCTATCAAACTCATTCAGGTACGGTATTTCTGCGATCGTTGTTGCTGCTGGTGTTGTTGTTATTGTTGTTGTTGTTGTTATTGTTGTTGTTGTTGTTGTTGTTGTTGTTGTTGCGATGGTGGTGGTGAGTCTAGTATTATAGGAAAGTCGTTGCCACAGTCACTTGGGTTTTAAATTTTTGAAACCAGCCTGTGTTGATGTTGTTTACGGTGACTTTATAGTTAGTGTGCTTGTCTCTGGATCGAGCGGTCTGGGTTCGAGCCCTGACCGGGGACATTGTGTTGTGTTTTTGGGCGAGAAACTTAACACTCACAGTGCTTCTCTCTACCCAGAAGTACAAATGGGTCCTGGAAAATTTAGTGCTGGAGTTAACCCTGTGATGGACTAGCATCCCGTCTACGAGGGAGTAGAAATATTCTTAGTCGCTTCATGCTACGGAAACCGGGATAAGCTCCGGCCAGATGGGCTACTTGGCACTTACCTTTTCCTTCTTTTCACAGAGGATACCTGAAGGAATGAAGATTCCTGGCCTAAGGGATTCGCTGGTGAAGATCCTTCAAGATTTCAATTTACAGGTTTCGTGTCTAAACACTTTTAATCTTACCTCTACAGTGCAGTTGTATTGGTTGGATTGTTGGCGGAATAAAAAATATCTGAACAAATTTTTTTTTTCGCCTTCAGATTTCCCTTCGTGAAGGCTGTAAAAAGATCCTTGTTAAGGACAGGTGAGAAAAAATTGATAAGGTCAAATAACTGCTCTCCCTCTTTGACTTAACACAACCCTCAGTGCAAGTGAATATATAAAATATCATATATTTGAACTGCAGAGAAAGATATGAAGACATGATTGATCATCGCAATTATAAACACAACTTAAAGTCCCTATGAAGTAAAAGATAATCGCTGCTTATTTCAAAGGCTTTTCAAAGTAAAGAAGAATGGCGTTTCCTTTTTTGAATATCATTTTTTCGTTTCAGAGATATTTACGTTTTTGTATTATGCAAATGACGAAACTGATGATGTCAGAGGTCGTTCCACTAGAACAAGTACAATCAAGGATATCTCTAGAAATATTAGGCAATGATCTTTAAACTTGGCATCAGAAATGTGCATCACAAAAAAAACAAAATGTTATTAAGACCACTCACTCCCAACAAGCTAATGAGGAGAGTTAAGACAATATGGGAACCATGTGTGATCCGATTGAGATCCTCTGTCCCACTTTAAAAGGTGGCAAATGGGAATATTTGGTTTTTCACAGAAAGAGACTGGAGCCAAGAGTGTTGCTAAGAGTGTAATAGGTATCATTCATCCCTCTTTTTTTTTCGCTCCCCACCCCTACCCAGGCAAATCCTCCGTCTTGCGCTGGCGTCCAGTTCTCTCGTGATTCTATCCGCACATTCAACGATCGAATGAAAATGCGAGAAAATAGAGGGCTGTGAACAGTCTATTATGCTAGTACCGTTTGTAATCGAATTCAGTAACAGCTTATAATCTTGTTACCGTTTTAAACGAAACCAAGTGATTACTTAATAAGAACTTGACTTTTTTTCTTCCTTTAGTGTGTCATTGCTTCAACGGTTGAGTAAAGTGCAGCAGAAGGGAGTATCTGTTGACGGTATGATTGCGTCTTTTGTTAATCAACGTCCTTCGCAACCTTTCATGCCTTAATTAATTAATTGGTATTCTCTAATTGTAGATGAAACCAAGTGTCCCGTATGCCAGGGAACCGTCATTGCCGAAGGTCAGTGAAATGAACTGCGTGGTTTCCTCTCCTATTTATCTGTACTCCACGCGCATGGTCTTTGATACCTCTGACATTTTTTTCGATATGTTTGTAGTGATGTTGGACTCCCGGTCTAGAGATCCACATTCAATCTATCCTTCCGGTCTGGTTGGCACAGCAAGGGGGAAAGGAAGCGGCGCGTGCTTTCCCCCGCGCAGAATTTTCCGTTTTCCCTTCGTTCCTACGCCTGCTAAACAAGCTAGATTATAGCTAGCCAGTGTCCTTGTGTTTCAAATTGCCCCTTTTCCCTGAAATCTGATACATGTACGCAACGCCTACGACAAGTGCTCTTCAAATTTCCAAAGGTACATAATAGTCTAGCCTGCGAACGCAGACGTATTTCCTGCTGTCACTGGTTCCGCCGAAAATACGTCTGCGTTCGCAGGCTAATAATAGTCTCACTGTTTCGTTTTTCACCGGTTCATTAATTTCCTGAGAAAGATCATATCACAATTGCGTTCGTGATACAAAACTTGGTATGAATAAACTTTGTGACAAAAAGTTCCCGGCGCAAATGCTTGAAGTAGTCTGTGTGGCAGGCGTCCGAAGGGGAGTGAAAGGGGAAAGACGAGCGCATGAAGAGAGAGAAGATCGGACGCGGGAGGATCGCGGTACCTGCTCCCTCCCGCCCTCAATTTCACTTTCCTCCCTCCCTTTCTACGGCCTGGTCACGCAGGCTATGCTTGAAGCAGCCGGTGACTTGCGTCGGGAGACGGTTTGTTTTGGAATCCCTGTTTCTCCCTGCTACGGTGACTTAACAAACATTGAGAGAGGAAGTAACTAATAATCTACCAGCATCTCATCCACTCCTAGCGGTCTTACGTTACACAAACTGAAGTTCTGAAGGGCCAGCTGATTTAGTACTTGTGCAGTGTGCATTTGTATACTAAAGACAGGTGTTCTTGTGTGAAAATTAGATTTGAATCTAAAACCATCTGAGAATGAATTTCAAGACTTTTCACTGGCTTGAAGTAGAAATGTGGAGTCTCTTTCACTAGTGACTACCCCTTACCAGAGTGTTCTTGTCGTGTGAGACTGTTTTTATCCATATAAGGTAGCTCTACCAATTCACATTTCTGGTTTGCTGTTTATCGCTTTGTTAAATACTCTTTATGTTTTTTTGCAGATTCAAGACGAGCCTCGCATGTTGTCGTGTTCTTCTGTAAACATGTATATCACGAAGACTGTCTGCCAGCGCGTGATGTGGTGAGTCATGAAATCATTAGGGCCATTTATACGAGAAAAATAAACCATGGTTTACATGAAACGGGAACGGGACCATTTATACGAGCTAAAACAGGACAGACGCATGAAAAGCTGACGTCCATTTGTTTTTTTTTACGATAACAAACTGTCAAATTGTCCGTTCTCGCTCGTTGTCACATCGCATAAATTATACATTCATGTGTCTGTCCGCCTATTGACGATAAAAAAATAGCCAATGAGCGGTCGAGAATTTGTGCTGTTATCGTAAAAGGCAAGTTTGCGTCTTATTTAAGCCTAGCGCAAAACCCTCGGCTTGCGTAAGACTTGAACCGGTTAAAATATACCGATTATACGGTAAATTCAGGTCTTACGTAAGCCGCGGCTTATTCTCGTCGTATAAATGGCCCTGTTATCACATTTAACTCAAGTTTCCCGCAGGAATTAGAGGTACTCCCTAAAATACGGGAATTCCAGTTACGCGGCCACATTTTGTTTTATTTCATGTTTTCACTTAAAAGTGCTGCTTCTTAGGAAAGTAAAGTTCCTGGTTTTCAAGAATATTACTGATCAGCATTTAAACACACTGGCGCCGCACTCTATCAGCCTCGCGCGCAGCCCTTGTTAGGTTTTCACTTAACGCTTATAGTGGAGGGGGGCGCCGTATGACGGCCTAGGAAACTACTTCCTGAAGACGGCAAAGAGGAAATGAAGAAGCCGTGTGGGAAAGAAGACATAGGTCTGAGCATTTTTTTGCTTCTTCTTTGTAGGGACCGTTTTGCCAGATCTGTACGGCACACAGTCAAGTGAAAAGACGGCGATCTCGTCGCGTACAGGGGAATGAAGCAAGACCTTGAACTACGAACTCAAATTGTTTATACATTGATGAGACGAAATACAGACATCAATCAAATTCTGAACCAAGAGTCCAAAAGACTCCAGCCGTCCTATGATTCAGCTTGCTTCTCGTGATTCATTGTAATAAGATTGAGCAGTCATGTGATACAACAAAGAAGTTCTAATGGTGATTTCTGTCAGTCATGACTCGACCATTTGTGGTCGGGCATCCAACCTGGACATTCTTTTCGCCTGTCACGCACTCCTAATTAATGTCAGAGGAGTATGTGACGAACTGAAAGGAAGCTCAACACGTCTGCCCGGTGAAGATGCAATGGACCAATCATGTGTCTCAACAAGCGCCGGAAAACATGCAAACAGCATAATATAACATAGTAATAATTTTTATAAATCAAAACATTAGAGGGTCTGCTACCTCAAGGTTTGCCCATTTAAAAAGTTGTCTAATTTTTCAAGTTTTTCTTTTGCAATCGGTGTCAATTTCTCCATCCTTAACAGTCCTGGTGTTTTTCTATCTACGTTTAGTATCGCTAAACTATTGGACTAATGCAAATCCTGTATTTTAATTGGGTACGCTACTAGAGGACTATTAGTAATAGTCCTCGAGTAACAAAGTTCGCCGGTTTGTCTTTCGTTTTATTCCCAAATAAATATTTCTTCAATTTGCACTTTTAACTTTATTATTGCCTTTTCTGTCCGACTTACTGGGTGATACTAAAACATTTAGACCCTTCGCCCTTAAGTTGGCTGAACACAGTTTTTGATACCTCTGTTTCAATTACATTTTCCTCTAAACGCTCGATCCTTTGGTCGCCAAAAATGGCAGCAAGAAAGTTTACAACACAAACTTCAACTTTTTGATAATTAAGCTGACGTATGTGTGGTTGCCATGGCAACATGATTAAATATAAACAGGTGTTAAAAATCGGTTTTGTTTATTCGCAGAAAATTTAGTCATTATATTCTCTTTATAATTTGCATGCAACAAGCTTGTAACGATACTCACAAGTTAGTGCTATTTTAATAATAATTTAACAACAGATCTTTAATTTTGCCTCGTTGAAGGTTCACTGGCATATCTTGAATTTCCTTTGTTAAAGTTCTTTTTTTTTCAATCCTCCAGTTACTTATGTCCTAAAGTATTTTCGTGCCAAATTTCGTGAAATTCTAATCAGTGGTTCTCGAGAAATAGGCGTATCTCCGAGAAGTCAATTTTTCACTCAATCGCAAGTTTTTCGACTTCCTACGCATGCGCTGCATTTAACTGGGTTCTTTCGGTAACAAACAAAATCTGAGAATTGCTGGGTTGTTAGCATCGTTACTTTATCTAACATACTTTGTAATAAAAGAGTAAAACCATCAATACATTGTATTCATTTGTGAAGAAAAATAGTACAGACAGCGCGGACATTGAGCAAATAAAATGATCGCTGTATTGATGCCATGTTTGTTTTTTTATGCAGTACTTGTGCGCACGCTGAATTGCGTTAGCAAGAGCGCGCGCGAAAACTGTGTTCGTCCACATTAAGGGTCACGGGTCAAGAGCCCATTCGGCTTCGCCTCATGGGCTACGGCGACGCCGAAGACAACGTCGATTAAAAAAGGAATTTATATTTTGCCTACGAATCTCGGGATACTCTCAAGTCATTAAGGTTGTTTGTCACTGTCAAAGCTATCGCGAAACTGAATCTGGGACACCGCAATAAATTTGAAATAGAATTTTAAAAGTTGGCCGTCGTAGTTCGCGTTCTTCAGACAACGCAGAATTGGTCATTGTGTGGCTTACACGAAGTGTAAAGCCACATTATGGTATCACCTGATTTATTTATTTATTTATTTATTTGTCTACGAGAGTTGAGCGCCTGTCACGTGGTCTAGTGTCTGCGGCGAACTAGTAGTCTTGGTTGTAAGCTTGGGTTCAAGTAATTTTTTTCAGGTGATCGTATCACGAGTTAGTTCTCCTGGCACAAGCCAACAGACACAGACCCAGCTTGTGTTATAAGTGCAGATTGTGCAAGAGCGTTTACGCTCTTACACTAGTTGAATCTTCGGTACGGGTTGTAATGTTTTGGTTTTCACTTTATCCAGTACCGCATAAATTTGCGCTGACTCATAATAAGAACATTAGACTACAAGTAGTCGGTTTTTGTTCCTGAAATCCTCCGCGTGTGGAACTCAAAATATATTATGCAAACTAGGGAAAGAAACGAGGAGGGAATGGGGATCGATCGCATGTTCCAGTAATTTCTAGCGCGCCAGGAAAAGAACTCAGTAATTTCTAGCGGGCTAGGACAAGAAAGAGACTGCTCGCAGTCTATAAGAACATATGGTTTGTACATACAAGTTTTAGGTAGATAAGCATGTCCCAAACGCGATAGGTCAAGGGTTCAGGGGCACCCAACGAGAATATAGTTCAAAACCACTAAAACATAGCATTGTTGAAAGTATTTTGGTATTTAAACGGTAGATATAGGCATATTTTTACCCCCTAAAAATTTTTCATCTGTTCGGATTTCCTAGCTGAAAGTCTAGTGATCCGAAAATTATAGGGCTCAATACTTACCTTTTCGAAAATTTCAGCCAGAAAAAAGGCTCCCGAAAATTATAGGTGACCTTTTTAGGGTAAAAATCCGTTAAAAATAGGCAATTATACCATATTTTAGATGTACGAAAATCTTAGGAGAAGCAGGCAAGCAAGAAATTTTACAAAAAATGTTCCGAAAATTCTAGATCTCAAATCGTCTTCCGAACAGATATATTTCCGAAAATTGTCGTTGGGTGCCCCTGTTTGTTGTTTCTCCTATTTTGAAGTTTGCGAACGTTGTTGATGTACTTTAATTAGTCATCACGTTTCACTTTATCCGCACTGATGCAAGTTTCCTGGAAGAGTTTACAATTCTGAAATCATATCATTTCATGCTGAGGAAGGAAGAAAGGTTTATTTAAAATATTGAAGGTAAAGCATTTATTTTCAGTAATGTAATGCCTTTTAAACGCTGACATATAGCATTCTTTGGATAAGTAATAGTATCTCAATTATTTCATGCCGCGCTATGTCGCGCACGGGTTAAAAACAATCCATATAAAAGAATGATTTTAAGAACGCTCCAGAGGATTTTCTTTTAATCCAAGAAACAGAAACACAAACGCAACCTTTCCGTAAATGTTTTTTTCGGCAGAAAAATAGAAAGCAGTGAAGAAGAAACCAAAACATGAAAAGCATACACAGTGGGATTTGAGCTCTTGACCTCTCGCGTGACGATCCAGCATGTATCAACTTGTGAGTTTTTGACTGCAGCACAGAGAAAACATGTACAAATACATGCAATAAAACCGTGTAAGCAGGCCTCAGTAACAAACAGTTTGTTAACCTTGAACTTTTTCTTCTATTTTTACAAATGGCGACACAACCCTGAATGGTAAAGGTTTTATGCGCTTGTTCGAAACCTAGACTGTACTCACAACACAGGTACTTCGTTAACGAGCAATGCCTCATATTAAA
>JAHPZR010006453.1:0-13487 GCA_019787425.1 Platygyra sinensis
TAATCATCTCTTCCATGAACTCAACATAGTCTCTATAGTACTTTGCATCTCTTCTGAATCGTGCTTTCAGTTGAGATAGTCTTCTTAATGCTTGTGATTGATTGTTTGGCAACATAACATCTTGAGAGCGCAAGGGCAACGGCATTTCATAATGTCCATCTTCTCTTTGGCAGATTCCTTTATCCAGGATTTCCAGGAATGTGCGGTCTTCAACAGACAGGGCAGACATGTTCTTCTGTTCTGCTCTTTCGTGAAAATCTCTTTCGAACATTTCCTTCACATGAGCTGGGCTTATGATTTCCTTTGCTCGAGACTCCACAGCAAACGTGGCATCTTCATTGATAACAATCTTGTTGACCCAGCTTTCTGACAATTCCTCAAAGTCCTCATCTGGGAGAGACTTGCAAACTCTTCCAACAATGCCCCAACCAAGATCGGTCTTAATGCCATATGGGTCATTATCCCCTCCCGGAATCACTGCACGCGGTTTGATAGCCTTTGGGCAGTTAGTTCCAATCAACATTCCGACCTGTACATCTTCTCTATATGGCATAAGTTCTTCAGCAATACAGTTTAGATGGTCCCACTGCATGGCAACTTCTGGCTTTGGAATCTGATGGGGCTTGTATGGAATAGCTTCTCTTGTGTAGACCTTTGGCAACGGAATGCGTACTTGGCGTTTTAGGTCCATGACAACAAGACCTTGAACCTTCTTGCACTGAACTATTTCGTTCTCTTGATGCATTGTTGACAAGCGAAGGTGACTTGTTACACTATCAACCTCCAAGTGTTGTTCTAGCTTCTCTGTGATGAAGGTAGCATTGGACTGAGAATCAATAAGAGCATAGGTCAGGACATCATTTTGAGGATTTTTGGAACTCGACACCCACACTGGGATGATTAAGCTTTGATCTTGACCTGACTGCTGCCCTTCGACTGAGCAAACGCTTGTACATTTCACTGCTGCTTCTTCATCACATTGTAAATTCTCTGCACCGACAGCATTGATACAGTTCGTCGAGGTGTTGGGTGCAACTTTATCTGCTCCGCTTGTAACGTTGGTGCTGGTCCTGCTGTCATCATGTAGACAGGTTGGGTGTTTCTGCTTGCATTTGGCGCAACTTGGAACCCTTTCACACTTCTTCTCCTTAGCCATATGACCATGGGTTAAGCAACGAAGACAAAGTCCCTTTCTAATAATAAACTGAGTTCTCTCGTTGATAGGTTTCTTCACAAATTCTTGACATGTTTCTATTTCATGGGCTGTATTCCCGCACCAGTGGCATGCTCTCTTCTTCCCATTCTTTCCACATTCCAGGTGACTGGGAAGTTTCTCCTTTGCTCCTGTTGCCAGGGAATTTGCTTCCTGGTTCCTGCGGCTTCCATTTCTTCTCCTGAAGCCTCTGTTCTTGTCTTCTCTGGCTGAAAAGCTTGTGTCTAAGTTAGTAAGAACAGGCAGGCATTGTACCTCGGCAATCTCAGAGACGAATTTAACAAATTCGGCGAATGGAGGGAACTTGTTATCTCCGTGCTTCGTCTGATAGTCTCTTACTCTGACTCCCCATTTGGGATGGGCCCAGTTTGGCAAGACCTTCAACAACTGCTTGTTGTCGTGTTGCTTATTCAGTGTTTCAAGATCTTCTACTGTTTGCATAGCCAGCTCACAAGTCTTCAGGAAGTCCGCGAATTCCCTTAATGCGAATCCATCTCTGGGATGTATCTTCGGCCAGTTTTCTAGCCTTTTGCGGAATGCTTCTGCGACCACAGAGGGGTGACCAAATCGTTTTTCAAGGGTTTTCTTTGCTTCCGAGTAAGCGTCAGCTGTTTTGAGAAACTGGTACCCTTCAACAATTTTCTTCGGTGCTCCAGACAAATACTGTAGGAGATACAGGATTTTTTCATTGGAATTCATGGTCCTCTTCTCAATAACAGTTTCGAAAGAAACTTTCCATGTGGGCCAATCCAAAGGGTTTCCACTGAATATCGTGAGGTGGGGAGTTGGCAACCTTGCAGCTTCCATACCTTCAGCTATTGCCTCGGCAATCCCACGTTGTTGTGTTTCCATGAGAGCAGGACCACAAGGAATGGTGGGTTTGTCAAACGGTGTGTAGTGCGGCTGGTCTGAATCGATGTGCAACGGGCGTGGTCTGACAAGATTTTGCTTGACACGTACAGGTGCGTTGATTTGACTATTGCCTTCTTCTTGCGGAGTTTTGTCTATCAGGGACGATAGTTCTGGTAGTGAGGATATATAATCAGATACAAGTTCTTCTTTCGTATGCTCGGTCATCTGGAACTCCTGAAGGTCCTTTAGATCAGGATTCTTTTCTTCTTCTTCTAATCTGGCAACAGCGTTAGCTTCTGCCTTGGCGCTTTCGTAGCTCTTTAAACGCTGAAGTTCTTCAATTTCGTGTTTCTTCTTTTCCATTTCCATTTTCTTCTCGGTTTCTATTTTTGCGTATTTCATTTCCACTTCCTTTTTGGCCAGTTCCGTTAGAGCTTTCATTTTTAAGAGGGAGATTTGTGATGAAGTTGATCCCCTTGAGGCACGAGTATCACCTGTCCTCTTAGAGTAGGACGATCTTCTACTGTTACGAGAGCGCAGCTCTTCCTTTTCCAACTGAAAGATCCTTTCACCGATTCTCATTCTCAGCTCCACTACTTGTTTAGTCAAGTAAGTTGCTGCTTCGACCACATCACGAGACTCCTTTTCCAATAGTAACGGTACATATTCTGACTGTGTTTTAGCTAAGCTTAGCCTGTATTCTTCTATATCCGATCTCTTCTTTCGGAGAACGTCAGGGTCAGAAATGTCAATCCACTCCATATCAAGTTCATGTAATTTCTCCCTTAGTTTCCTGAAGGTCCTTTGGAAATCCTTTTCTTTCAAAGAACGCTGATATTCGATGCCTTTCTCGGTTAGAGTGTGAGGTCGTTTACTCTTCTGATGGCTAGGGTCTTCGACATGGTCAAATGCACTTGTTTCTTCGGCTCCTTCGAGCTGATCAGTACTTTTCTTCGGCATAAACGATGCTGAAGTTGGGTTCTCTTCAATATCTAACCTTGAATCAGGGGTATCCGACGACGCCATGTGATCCATTCCGAGATCCTATTCCGTTAGTCCGGTTCCGTGTCCAAATTTTCCAAACTCGTCAAATTCACGATCCAAGAATTTCGCGTCGAAATTCGAACAGGAAAGTTTTACTGTAACTACATAGATCAAGCAAACCTCTGCAGTTATGGCTGGTGACTTTACTGACTTCAAACGGAAGCCGTAAAACTAAAATAAATGCAAAAATAATAACAATGACTCGATGCGAATGTTTGCCGTATGACGCTACATAAGACACATGACAATAAAATCGGAAATAAAGTTCAAAATAGAAACTTATCAAACTTAGGACATAGAAATGTGCACTATATACCTTGTCCAGCCTTAAGACCGCGAAAGAGACGAAAGGAGAACGCTAAACGAGCGTAAAATCCACCAAAGATTCGGTCAAAACTTACAACCACGCTAGTCAAAATCACACTGGTCACGTGACCAAAAAATGGCGCGAAACATAACCGCGCGCGGACTGGACTGGCTACAGTCACAGTTTGTTTGTTTTTAGTCAGTTGTTGTTTTGTTATTGTTTTTGCTTGTTTACTTGTTTATTTGTTTTTGTGTTGATTTGTTTATTGTTTTTTATTTGTTTATAGTAGCTTATCAAAACTAACTTGCTACAAAATCTGGGTTTGACTAAGACATAAGCACGAGCACAATGGAAACTATAGCTGGGGCTTTCCTCAAGTTCGGCAACTTTTTGGCAACTTTTTGTATTTTGTGCAACATTTTCGTTTCGAGCAACTTTTCACATTCTGAACAATTTGAAGTTTCTATCAATTCTGCGAAATCGGAGCAGCCTTTAGTGCTTAAATAGACCTTGCTTCAATATCTCACAATATTTTAGTGCGTAAACATTTGATAAAAATTCCTGTGAAAATGAAACCAGATACCTCTCCCCCTGGGGCACATCATAGGTGCAAGATGCCTGCTGAGGGATTGCTAGGTCAGTGGTTTTTGTTATATTTTTTGTTTGTTTGCTTAAATCAAAATGGCAGACGAAGATTCACACTCGACTGACTTGTGTCTCTCATGCAGGTGAAGAATTATAACAAGATTAATATTAATATTGATACGTATAGAGTCGTTCCTCATTATTTTTTTCGTTTGTGATTCAGAGGACAAAGCTATTTGGCAACCCTGGTTAAGCAGCAAAATTACACAAAATTGCTTAGAAATAATCAAAATGGCGGTCAAAGATTCACACTCGACTGATTCGAGTGTTTCAGGTGAAGAATTTTTACAAGATTAATATCAATATTGATGCGTAGTCTTTTCTCGTACAATTTTTGGTTTTAACTGAGGAGTTATTTAACAACGCTGGTTACGCCTCAAGATTGCACAAAAATGCTTTGAAAGCTTACTTTTGATGACTCTTTGTTGTACTTTTGCATCAGAACAAATAAAGGAAGAAAGCAGCAATATAGCTTTCTCAAGAAACTATAGCTTCATCTTAACAAGCCAGTGGTTATCAAAGGAGCATCATGTGAGGGTTACGCGAGCTTCAGCCAGGTTGAATGAAGCCAATTTTGGTGTAATTCGGCTCCTGCTTTCGTTTTCACGCGGTGCTTTGTAAAGCTTAATTAATCAAATTTCTGCAGTTTCTCTGGCAAATAAATGGTGAAAAAGTCGGAGTTTAAGCCGTAATTCACCATAATTGAATCCAAAAGAACTAAAAAATTAAATGCGTGTAAACGTTTTTAATGAAAAAGCCAGACACACGATGCGACATAGTTCTTCGAGCGCAGTTGCGAACAGAAGTTCAGTCTAGTCTCCCACAGAGCAGAAATAGAAGGGAACTTCTCACAGGGCCTATATTTTGATATACGGGACCTGAAGTCAACTTAAAAGAGTTTTAGTAGAAAAGACAACCTAAATGTTGTACTACAACTGAACCTTTTAAAGGTCTCCACACACTTTAAAATTATCGAGTGCTTCAACACTTAGTTCTCCATCAGGCAAACTTAAAAACTTAAAATAAATTCAATAAGTGTATTTGCTTGTGTGGAGGTAAATAAAGGTCTCGACTGAATGGCTTATTCAGTTTCCCATGGAAGCCAATTTTGGTTTTATCTTAGCTTATCAAATCGATCAACCGAGATTTTACATGAAAATTGTGGTCTGCCAGATCTTTCGCAGATACTTTTCAACAAAAACTGATGCACAGAATGATAATTTTGATGATTGCTCAAACTTTGAATATTTTTCGACATCCGATAACGCGAAACAAAACAATACATCTAACAATCATTTGATTCAAGTACACAAGAAACCCGAAAGTCTTGCTTACAGGCAAGCAAATTAATATTGCTAGCCGTAAAATGAAGTAACATTCCTCTTAAAAGCGAAAAGGTAATTTTAAATCGTTTTCAGCAGTAAATATTGCCAGGATATTGAGAGACTAGTACTTAAAATGTACATATTCTAATGAAGCAAGAAAAATTGATAATATTTATATTTGGGTAAACTTTTTTTTTGGTTACTGTAGTAAAGCGGAAGAAAGTAAAGCACTTTTCCCAAATCTTTAAGAAAAACAAGACTTTAATATCAATACAACAAAAATGAGTTACGAAATTACCTGTAATAACGGCGTTAACATATTCGGCTGACAATTGTCTTGAAAACCTCGGCTGGAGTGTAACGGAAGGAGGCACAGCAGTTTGCCTGTGTTATTTTTCTATTTGTTTGTTTTTTTTTTCTTAAATAACTAACTAAATGCAAAAAAATGATGAATGAATTCCATGCAAAAAGAGCGTCAAATAAAATAATGGGCAGACACTTGCCATCGGAAGATACTAATAAGTTAAGGAATGGATTGGCGGGGAACCGATAATATTTGGTTTTGAAAACCTCCCGCAAAGTTCATTTAAAGCGATCGGCGGAAACATTGAGGGTTTTTTGTGTTAAAAGTTTTCATTTTCTTTCAGACAGATTGTACTGTTTTGTTCCATAAAGAAAGACTGTGACATCAGAGTAATTGTTCTTTCAATGTAATAAAATAAAAGATGAAAAAAAAAGTTGTTTGGTATAGGTAAATGCACCGTTTTGGAAGGGCCTTACTACTGATATATTTTAACTTCAGATCAAACATTTTACGAACACTTGGATCAGTCGTATTTTAGAAGACCTGGTGGCAAAAAAGCTCATCAAATATTGGAGGTGCCAATCTCATAATAACATGACTGTAATGCAACTACGAATTATAAAAGAAACGAATATCTGAGGGTAAACTGAAAATGAAAATACATATGTTGCAAGTACGTACTTATGTTGATTCTGGTTTTCAATTTTAAGCTGATGTCGCTTTTTGGTTGTCAATAGAATCACTAAATATTTAGAAATAATGTAAATTGAACACCTTAGCGAGTTATCTTTGTGAATTCATTGGCCGGTAGTATGTATCCGTCTTGTGTCTGTCTGTCATTTTGAAGAGTCCCGCACCGCAGTACTCTCCAAAATGATATCTTATTTTATTTTCCTCTAATTTAGTGAGACGTAAATTATTAAATGCTCTACTCCCTGCGGTGTCCGGTCGAATTTAGGCTTTCGCCAGTTGCGAAATTCTTTCAAAATTTTAAAGTTTTCATGATAGCATCGTGGTTTGTTTTGCACAGCAAGTAAAAGCAAGAAGTTTTTAGCCACGAACGAAAATGTTATTAAGCGTCTCAAATCACCGTTTATCTTTTGCTTAGACTCAAAAAATGCGTGGACAAAAAAAGGTTTTCTTCGAGAAAACTCTTTCTTGCCACAAGCGACCCACAAACAAGCTAACTTACCTTCTTGATATATTTTGCGTAAAGTTGCTGAGTGGCAAAATATTAAAATCTTGATCTTAATTGTAAATCTAGCTAGCTCAGTCTGGCACTGGAAGTAACTTCTCCGACAGCTTTGTCAAAAAGTGATATCAAAAGCAATTCGCTGAACATTTTAACCGATCTCAAGATAAATTATCAAAATTTAATGAGGATTTAGTAAAATTAGGAACCGATCCAATTGGACTGGACTGGATGGTGGATGGTGGATGGTGGACTTCTGCCAGTTTTTTCTCTGGTGTTTTGTTGAATTATTTTGGACACCGACTGAATTTTCCATGACTATATTAATAAAAGCAAAACCTCATTGATAATATTATCGAACAATGTAAATTGCATCCGTTTGTAATGGACTATGGAGAGAAACATTACATTGTATCAAGTGCGATCTGGGCCTTTCAGGTCCTCTCCGATCCTAGATTTACAAAACATAAAATATTAATGACAGGAAGATATCTCATACCGTTTATTTTGAAATCCAAGTCTATCACGATAAATGATCGTCCATGCTTGGGGAAAGAAGTTAAAATTGTTATCTCCACTCAAGAGCTAAATATACATAACAAAATTCAGACTTTGCTACCAGAACAAGAGTACAACGGTACCCGAAAGTATTATACAAAGAAATTCATTCACTATGTATTCCTTGCCTGTCGGAATATATAAATCATGCGTAAAAAAAGAATGTCGTGACTTTAACCGCTAAAATAGGACTACTTCGTAAATAAACAATCTTGTAAAATGTCCTCTTATACAAAACATTTACTGAAAAAAACAGCAATTAGGCCTGTTTTTTCTTGGATTAGGCAATAAATAGCGGCACTTCTTCAGGACCTAAGTAAGTCTTCAAAATGACCCCTTTAGATACTTTTTCTAACGTAAAGATATTCGCAAGACATTTATGAGTGGACCACTCAGTGAACAATAATACAAATTACTTTAATCCCGCTCCTCTTCTCTTAAACACTTAACACCTACAAGAAGCATGGAATCTCACCTGCTTGTAATTACTCGCACGAAAACGCAAAACCAAATTTCGTGTTGTTTAGTGTCGTGAGAAACATCATGATCAAATGGAGCGGATGTATGTTCTGAGAACAGACTAAACGTAATGGCACATTTTGACCAGAGCGTTATATTATTCTGATAATTATTACATGCAAATTTTTGTTAGAGGAGAATTTTTTAACTCAATAAACTACTCTTTTGACATTCCCAGTAATGAACGACATCAATAACGTCTTATTCTACTGCCATTTAGCGCAGTGCGTTCTTGCGAGAGAAAAGTGGTTCTTGTTCTTTCAATGGAACATCGATGATTCGTCTAATAGGGTTCAGTTAAAGTATGTAGAAATTGTTTAGCCAGGACCGATTATTTTTGTCTTTTAAACTGTAAAAATAAGATGTTGAATTGAAGTTTCGTTTTAGGTGTGATTCACTTTTAGAAGCTATAACTGGATCAGGAAGGTTTGTTCATTTCATTGGCTTTCGTACTTTGTTCTTTCAGTAGTATTATAAATGGCTTTTTTCATTTCACTGACAGAAGTCATTGAAAACAAATTTTCTGGAAATAGCTATAAGCCACCCCTCTTATTAAGCAACCTGTTGCAGCATTACCCATTAGAAAACCAGATACTTAAAGATGACATCCAGTCCGCACTGCGCACTCTCGAGATTTTGTTTACGTTTTTTTGTGTGTGTGTGTTTCATATGAGACATCCGACAAATTGTAACTTTTCGCCACTACTTACATGAAGTTAACTGAGTTTCTTGTCAACCGCCATGATATGGATGCGAAGCTTGATGCTTCTTTACCGGCTTCTCATATCCCTTGATGAAACAACTTCGCAGGTGTAAATTTCAATGAAGCTGTACATGTTGGAAAAAGAATTTGAATTTGAATATCGATTCGCATTTCATCGAGTGAGACTCGTAAACATAGGGTGCTGAGACAGCGCAGTAGGTAAAGGTAAAGTCTGCATTCGGGCCAATGACCCATATCAGGCCGGAGCTTATCCCGGTTTCTGTAGCATGAAGCGACTGGGAGTATTTCTACTCCCCCTGGATGGGATGCTAGTCCATCGCAGGGTTAACCCCAACATTAAATTCGCCGGTACCCATTTATACACCTGGGTGGAGAGAGGCACCGTGAGAGTTAGATGTCTTGCCCAAGAACACAACACAATGTCCCCGGCCAGGGCTTCAAATCCGGAGCGCTCGCTCCGGAGTCGAGCGCGCTAACCATGAGGCTACCGCGCCTCCCGAGACTGCGCAGTAGGGACTGGAAATGATCTTTAATTCTTCGGAGTCTCCGGTTAATTCCTGTTTTCATGTGCAAATCGATTACTGAGCTCCTCAGTCGTAAAACGGAGCCTAATCCATTGTTGAACACTGGAGTATTTCTTGAGTTTGCTTCTATAATTCAGCAAAAGCCGCTGAACCACGCTCTTAGTCCCCTCTGGATTACTCTAACACATCTATTAAGAAACGACGCATTATTCTTTAAAAAATGGCACTGATTTTTGAAATATAAACACCGCAAACATACTAGCTCATAAAAGTTGCTGTGGCTGGATACCAGGATCTATAGTATGAGTGCATGCAATATCCAGACGTGAATATTTGAATTGGACATTACGATTGGTCGAAAAGTTCGGCTGCAACGATGAAGCCCTGATTTTTCAGGCTTCTTCTTTCCAATTGTTTAAATTGGAAAATTAACTGCGATGATCATTCCTCACTTTCATCTACAACCGCAGTTCAAATATGAATTATTTCATATGTACTTCACATCATTTCACGGAAGATATGAACTCAATAAATTGATCTCGCTCCCAATGTGTGGCTTTATCGCTCAGTTGGTAGAGCATCGCACCGGTATCGCGGAGGTCACGAATCTCGTTAAAGCCCTGATTTTTTCAGACCGGCTTCTTCTTTCCAATTGCTTAAATTGGAAATTAACTGCGGTGAAAAATAATATTTATAAGTTTGGTTACTAAGCTCGCCACCATCTGCCATTTTGGCAAGTTAAATGGCAGTCAGTTGCTAGATAAAATTTTCGAATTCATTTATTCGACAGACCCAGGATATTTGAGAGCAGGGGGGATTTTCAAAGTGACTACTGTCGACCTTGAACCAGAACTGTTTCAAAAACTCCTATTCAGTGCATTTAAGAATCGTAGACACAGTAGTGTCATTGAATGCAGATTGATCGCCGACAGGTCAGATTGAATTCCCGAAATGTATTTTTCTGAAGCCTCCACCACCCTACGCCGAGGAAATTTCAATGAAAACGGCGCTTTTAAACTCAAAACGTATCATATGTTTTCCGTCCACACTGCGCTAGAGGAATTTAAAAACGCAACAATCAACGGTCATAAGTTTATTCCTGTCATGGTTCATAGTCTTTTATTTGAAGCTTACAAATTGGTTTATTTTTATTTTTATTTTTTTCTCCCTGCCCAACTCGCCTCGACTAGCTTACGCTATATGCGAGTTGTACATGTTCTCAGTTTTAAGTGTTAATTATTAATAAAGTTTATTTGTTGTTAAAAAAAAATAAAAAAATAAGTTGGATTTGTGTTGGAGGAAAACCCGAGCAGAAAAATCACATCATCGTCGCGACGTCATCGTTTTCGAGAAGCTCCATTTTCAATAAAATGTTCTCCACCCACACTAAGACGCAAAGCCAGTTTTTTCAAATTACTTCAGTTTGAAGAGAGACTTTTTCAAAAACTTCCGTTTTCCTGGCGCCAGTGTCAATTGTAGGCCTAACCGCAGAAGGAAAGCTTCCTTTTAAAATTTCTCTGGCCTAGCTTGATATGCTTGACATCTCCCGCCTTCAGTATTATCCGGAGACCTGGCTGAGGGCAAGTGACTATTGAACGAGACCTGAATGAAGTCAGGTTTTAAGAGCCAAAGAGCCAAATATTTCACCAATTACCAAGTTTCACAAGGACTTTAAACGTTTGTAATTAATTTGTGTTTAGCATGACGCTTTCTCTTTTTTACCTCTGAAAAAGATACTAAAACAATTATTCGCCCCAGGCTTAGCTAACATTGGTGAATCTTTATCAGATCGATCTTTACCTCGTCAATGTCATCTTCGCTTTCAGTGAATAACGCTTAGATATATCCTTGAATATTCGTTCAGCTCAGTTAAAGGCCTATTGCCATCATCGTAATCGGCGTTGGATGATTGTTTTGGCTCGGGAAGCCCGAGCGTTTGGGCGAACATAGATCGTGTGCCTGATTAAAATGGTTTCCAGGAAAACAAAAGTTCTTGCAACAGAAAGCAATATGTTATCGAGAACTAAACATTTTTAAGACAGTTCAGTATTTAAGCTAACCAGAGTGTGCCTTTTAGCGCCAACCTTCCACTAAACAAGATTGCACGGTGTTTAAAACATTCTTCCCATTAAACTTATTGACTATAGGAGAATCTATGTTTTCAATACTTCCCTCGTTAGTATAAGCAATACCGTTTCTGATGGGGCTCCTGCAAAAACATTGGTTCTGTACACTGAAAGAGCACAGCCCTATTAACTGTCCCAAGAAATTTGAGACCGATGTATAAAACACTTTTAGTGCGATGAGGGTTTAAGAGCCAAAAAGCCACTGAAATGTTTCACCAATTACCAAGTTTCACAAGGACTTTAAACGTTTGTAATCAATTTGTGTTTAGCATGACGCTTTCTCTCCGCAAAGTCGCGCTTTTATAATGAAAAAATGTAGACAAGGTGGTCACTGAAAGTAGTCTCCCATTCAAATGTACTAAAAAGAAAACTAAAGTACTTTCCTTTTTTTTTCCACTGTCAGCAGGTCTCTGGTTCATCATTTAAGATTTTCCACCATGTATATGCATCTATATGCGTTATTGGTTACCCATTATCTAACATATTGCTTATACATTAGCTTTCCATAAATTTACCAGAATTTAGACTACAGACGCCGAGTTATGTCTTCAAAGAATATGACTTGAAAATGCTGGGAAATCCAACATGCAAACACGAAGACTGCGCTTTTAAAATTTTTCACACCCAATTAAGGCTATAGTATTTAAGCTTGCTGTAATTATCTCTGTGTTTTACAACTTGTGTAAACTTTATGCAGCGAAGCCTCTAAAGTTTTACGTAATCTTTTGTAACAAGACAAGGCGAATGAAACAAAAATTTTAGGAACTAACTTGTAAACATTGCATACCTCTTTAACCTCCTGCTTTTCTTGGTCTTACTTTTGTTTTTCAGTCACACCTTAGAAGCAAATAAACCACCGCACAACAGAATACAAGACGTCTGAAATACAGCTGCTTCGGCAAAGGTTGTCCCACGTACGCTGTTAAGCGTAAAAGCTACGCGACTTACTGATTGGTACTATGAGTAGTAGCAGTTTGGCGTTCCTTTGTACACGTGTTAGGGTTGTTTCTTTCTGGCACACTGAGACACCTTGATCTTCAGACAAGCAACTCTAAACCATTACCCATACCACCTTTCGAGATTGTCGCGTATGCTTTTACGCCTTTGCAAGAAAACCATTCTCGAAAAGGCAGCTGTGTGCAGATTAAAAATATACAGCTCGCAAATAAATAGAGTATTATCAAACCATCTTTGTTCCATCGAGCATAATTCCTTTGTGGTTACAACAGCCCAAGAAAATTTCCGAATAAAGTTATTATTACTCACCGAAAAGGAGCGAAATAAATTTCCATTCACAAGCCAGTCTAAGTAGCGAAAAGCCATTCAAATGTCGCGTATCGCTTTTTTCACGTGTGGATAAAACGATGCGTCCAATCAGGTGCCGCGTATCGTTTCGTTAAGTGTGAGCCGTATCTCATCGATTTTCATTCATGCCGCCCAACTGGTAGCATTTCACTTTTTAAGCCGTTCGCAAAATTATACAAATTCGCTCTAAGGACTGATTTCAAAGACGAATTTCTTCGAAAAAATGAGTGAGAAGAGATTTGTTGCGTATTACGTATGCAACTTCGGTAGAGGAACATGTTGAAAGCATAAAGAACAGAAACACGAGAGAAAAGCAATCCTCAACAACGAGCGACTCACCAAACATATCAGTGATTCATTAATGATAACGATATTCCGCCAACACATATCATGTAGTTAAGTGAACACAGAAACTTGCAAAGCATATAAAACTGCAGTGTCTTAAGCCTAAACCAGCAAAGAAATATGTCAGGTACATTGAGCAGCACATCTCAAACAAAAAAAACTACAATTGCAATTTCTTCAACTAGCGGGACTGCCGCTGCAAACACGAGAAGAATCCTAATGATTTTTTTTCCGGGAGCAGTTGTAAATGGCGGCCTGTTTACCATTTCTGTAAACACGGTTACTGTACCTCGCCAACCATCTCGGAAACAGCGGAAACAACCGTTAAAATGGCAAAGAATCAGAGTCGAAGAATCTGACTCTGATTAAAATTTACAGGTTTTATTTAACATTCTGTGCTTGTTATTGGACATTGCATTTCTTACGTAAAAGAAGGACGTTTTTTAAATCTTTTATGAGCTTGTTGCTTAAATCTCAGCATGGATATAATAAACACAATACATC
>JAHPZR010006454.1:0-7500 GCA_019787425.1 Platygyra sinensis
AGACAGTCTGTAAAAGTTCTGAAAATCAAGGTAAGCTTCGATTCAACTTTTCTGATCGATAAATAGATCATTATCATACCCTGAAGCTGGGAGAAATACCAGTTTCATTTTGTGAGGCTATAAAAAAATTATAAAAGATGTATTTGCATACAGAGGTTCATTTTGTTGGAAGGCTATGAACAACGAGTCATATCACAATAGATACTGTTGTTGTTATGATTTATTGAAATGGAAATAAGTGACCATGTATTATATAGAGTAAAAAAGTACCCTTCAGTAATAGATGCGATTATTTTTTCTTTCGAGACACAATATCATCTTAGGGGTCGAGGAGCTATACAGGTTCATAGATGAACGAGCGTTTAGACAAAAACAAGTTTCCGTCACCATCGCGGCTGCATAAAAAGCAAGGCGGATAGTGATAAACAAAGCGGGTTGTCTTTGGCGGTCTCTTTGCTCTACGCGCGGGTGACAAATATCGCACGTTGTCACTCGGAAAATCTCGGTCAAATTAATTAAAAGTGCTTCGTGCTTGCTTCTGACTCACACTTTACGCTTGGCTAAAAGTCACCTCTCTTCCACAGCCGTATAAACTTAGTTTCTTTATATGCAGTCAAGAAGTGTGAAAATGAATGACCGTAGGTTAATTTCTGATCACGATATTTGCTCACTGACCTCTATAAAATGGACCGGAAATAAAGGCTACTTAAATTTAGTAAGCGGGGTTTTGGAAAGGCTAGAGTATTGGGTTTTTACTCATTGATCACCTAAAACAATCTCCTGAAACATTTTGAATGTTTTAATCGTTTCGTTCACACTGCTCGTTCATCGATGGTGGAGACCAGAAAGATCGTGGGGTCTGTGGGCGAGAGGGCAACAAACCCCTGACCAGGTTGCGTTCTGTTTGTAAATTTTAAAACTATAGGTATGTGCTATATATATATCGGGATTTATTTTAAGTCCTCAGAGTATTATATGTTTGATTTACTTGTAGGTGGGTATTCTAGAATCACAGCTTGAAGCTGACTCACCTTTTAATTTTACCAGTAAGTGTTTCCAGAAAGATGTTGCCTCTCTAAAATTAAAATTTTTTTGGGCAAAGCTTAAGTACATGGCCTCTATCTGCTATTTGACAAGTTTTTGGAGGACACTGTATCCGTAGACTTAACATTTACTGACCCACTGGAAATTATCAACGGTAAAATCATCACTCTCCCAGTAGAATCTGACTATACGGAATCTGTTAAGAAAATTATGCTATTGTCCGGCATGAAATTTCTAGTAATTGAATATTATTATCGAGAAAAAAAAATGTTTTGATTAGACATTGTTCAGACAGGCAGCAAGATCTAAACCCTGTCTTCAATGATATGATTTAGTGTGGCTACATTGGATGTAAATTAGACTGGTGATTGAATAAAGTTTATGTGGTGGAATTTGTAATCAGTCTTCAGTTTACTCCAGAATCCTTTAATAATGATTTTAACCTCAGATTTTGTGACTGCTTTGAGCCCAGAGAGAAAATATTTTTTTTCCTCTTAGGTTGTTTGGGTGATCAGAAATTCCGATTCCACTTGAGACTATGTTCCTTGGGGATAAAAAGTTGGGAATCCTGGCCTGTTCAGCGGGTGATCAGAAATTCTGAATCCTTTCCCGGACTATGTTCCTCGGTGGATCAGAAATACTGAATCTTCTCCTGTGTCCTTTGAAGGATCAGAAATTTTGAATACTTTTGTGTCTTTGTAGGGGATCAGAATTTCTGAATCCTTTTGTGTGTCAATGTAGGGTATCAGAAATTCTGAATCTTTGGGGGATCAGAAATTCTGAATCCTTCGTTGTGTTCTTTGGGGATCAGAAATTCGGAATCGTTCGTTGTATTCTTTGGGGATCAGAAATTCTGAATCCTTTTCTGTGTTGTTTGGGGGATCAGAAATTTTGAATCTCGAGACAAGAAATTCCAAATAGGAATAGGGAATTGCTTGGACGAATTTTTTGATTCCTTGCAAACAGGGAAAATTTTTATGTGAGTTTTAACACCATTTTAAGATTCAGAGGATATTGTAAAAATCACATTTGGAGTAAAGTGAAAAAAATGGATTTCCGTCTAAGCTCTACGTTTTACTTAAGGTCAAGTTCACACATTTTCAGAGGAACTTCCCAGTCTGCGACGTAAAAATAGATATTCTCCGAGACAGTTTTCTATTTTACACCGAAGAAGCAGCCATTTTTGAAGTGATTCTTAGTATTTGCTCTGAATTTTATCAAATCGGAACACCACATTTTAGTTTGGAGGGCGTTTAATAATAATAATAATAATAATAATAATAACAATAATAATAATAATAATAATAGCAATAATAGTAATGATAATAATGATAATAATAATAGTAACAATAATAGAACCGGATGGTTGCAAACAACAGAAAAAAGTTCTTCAGACGCCTTAGTAAAGAACAGATATCAGCTGAAAAACCACCTAAGAAAGAAGCAACTGAAACATTTTGGCGTACCTTCTCGGAAAACAATAGAGAGTACAACCACTCAGCGGAGTGGATAAAGAGAGAAGAGCAGAAATATACTGATATAGAATTCCAGCCAAGGGAAGACGTAAGCTTAGATGAGTTGCAGACTGCTATAAAGAAAACAAACAGCAGGAAGTCTCCGGGCCCTGATGCGGTTCCTAATTTCTGGCTCAGACAACTCACAGCACTTCATCATCACCTTCTGAGTGCATATAATCAAATATTAGAACATCCAGAAAATCTGTCCGACTGGTTCACAACTGCACAAACATACTTGCTACCAAAGAACAAAGACACAGTGAACCCTCAGAACTATAGACCAATTGCCTGCTTATCAACATCCTATAAAGTGCTCACATCGATTTTGACAGAAAGAAGTTACACCCATGTCATAAAGAATGATATAACACCGGAAGAACAGAGGTTGTGCCAAGAATTCATGCGGGTGAATATATCAGCTAATAATAAACAAAATGATCATTGAAGACTGCAAAAAGAAGAAAAAGAACTTGAGTATGGCTTGGATAGATTACAGAAAAGCCTCTGATAGTGTCCCTCGTGGGTGGATACTATAGACCTTACAGATGTACAGATTAATGACAAACTAATCAAGTTCATGGACGCCTCAATGAGCAAATGGTAAACTACAATGAAACTCTTTTACAATGATGGATTTATCACAACGGATTAGATCAAGATCAAAAGAGGGATCCTTCAAGGAGATTCATTCTCACCTCTCCTATTTTGCTTAGCCCTTGTACCTTTAACATCAGAACTGGCTACATCTGGGTTAGTCTCCTTCGCAGCCGTTATTAGGGTCGTCACGCAACGCTTTTAGTGCGGGAGAAGCGTTGCGTGACGACCCTAATAACGGCTGCGAAGGAGACTACATCTGGGTATGGTTACAAGATCTAAAACACAAGTGCCCCAATCAGCAATCTGTTCTATATGGATGATCTAAAACTGTACAGCAAGAACGAGCAAGAACAAATTGGAGAACTGAAAGTAGTGAAACAGTACAGTGATGATATTGATAAGGAATTTGGACTTGCGAAATGTGCCAAAGCCAGTTTCAAGAAAAGTAAACTGACCTCAACTGGAAACATAGTAATAGAGGTTGGCACAGAAATACAGGGGTTGGACCAGGTAGGAGTATACAAATACCTGGGTGTAGATGAAAGTGATGGTATCCAGCACAGCAAAATGAAAGGAAGATACAAAAAGTATATAATAGTAAGAACGATCCTAAGAACTGAGCTCAATGGAACAATGGAAGCTATCAATAGTCTTGCAGCCCCAGTTGTGCAATACAGTTTTGGCATCGTAGACTGGAAAATCTCAGAAGTAAAGAAGATTGACACCAAACACGCAAACTATTGAACATGCATAAGATGTTACACCCTAAAGCAGATGTGGAAAGGCTATACATTCCAAGAAAAGATGGAGGGAGGGGCCTGATTAATGTAGAAATAGCATTCAAAACAGCAGCAATAGGACTTGATCATTATCTGAAGCACAAAGAAGGTCGATATCCAAAGCAGCTGCTTGAACATGAACGATCCAAAGCCATAAATTCTATAACCAAGAACGCCACTACGTTAAAAAGGGAAATAACAATGCCAGAGTTTGAGAACAGAGAAGATAAGTCAGCCTCAAAAAATGCTAAGGCCCTAAAACACATATTCAAGTCCAAGATGAAATCAATGAAAGAAGAAAAGTGGAAAGACAAAGCTTTGCATGGCCTGTTTCACAAGATAGAAGAGAAGCCCCACGTACACACAATCACCACCAACAAATGGTTGTCAAGCAATCTGAAAGGAGAAACAAAGGGACTACTTGTGGAAGCTCAAGATCAAGCAATAAACACCAGAAACTACCAGAAAGTAATATGTGGCCAGCAAGTGGAGAGCAAATGCAGAATGTGTTCGCAACATGAAGAGACACTGGACCATATTGTAACTGGATGTGAGGTCTTAGCCAAAACAGAATACACCTCCAGGCACAATAATGCTGCAGCATATCTCCATTGGAGTATCCGTAAAGATCATGATCTCAAGATCACAGTCAAATGGTACCAACACACACCAGAGACTGTGATGCACAATAAAGACAACAACCTCACCATAATGTGGGACATGCCAGTCAATACTAATAGGACTATAACAGCGAACAGACCTGACATCATTGTTAAAGATTCAGTAAATTCCACCTGCAGACTGATTGATATGACTGTCCCATCAGATAGAATCATTGCACGGAAGGAAATCGAAAAAAACAGCAAGTACAAAGACCTAGAAATTGAAACGCAGAGAATGTGACATATGAAAACCATAGTGATCCCTGCAGTTGTTGGTGCGCTCGGCACAGTAAAGAAGGGGATGGTAGAAAACGTCGGTAAAGTATCCAAGAGAGCTAACGTGACAAAGATTCAAAAGATCTGCATGCTGGGATCCGCGCGAGTCCTCAAAAATGTGCTTAGCATCTGAACAGAAAGATTGACTTGAGTGACTGATACCCTAGGTGCATGGTTTGCACCCGGCTGATGCACATAAAGAACACCAGCAAATACTGTCATGGTAGAGATAATAATAATAATAATAATAATAATAATAATAATAATAATAATAATAATAATAAAACAAGTAACTTTATTTTGTTTGCAATCATTTTGTTACTACATGTATTTACAAGAAGTCAAAACAGCTTCAAACAAGATGGAAGCACAGTATGAAAAGAAGTATAAATTTAAAATTTAAAAATCTTGGTTATAAAGCTTTTAACAATAATAATAATTGGTGTAATGTCGGTACAAATATCTACCAGAGCTCAAGCATAGTAATAATAATAATAATAATAATAATGATAATAATACTAATAATAGTAATAATAATAATAATAATAATAATAATAATAATAATAATAGTAATAATAATAATAATAATAGTAATAATAAAATACATATTTTAAGAGCCGAAAATTAGCAAGGCTGATTACACAGTATAGGAATATATTTTTCAATATTTCGGAAGGCCTTCCTTCCTCAGGGTGTTACAGGGAATGACTCTAGTTTTAAACGTTACAAATTTAAAAACAGGGGAATTACGATATAGATAGTGAAAAGATAAGTAATAACAAAAGACTGATAGACAAGGCTAAGTACTAAGTAACGATGATAAAGGTAACGTAAAAATTTAAAAATGTAAAATTATGGGATAACGTTACAGCCTGAAAAGTAATCATAAGCAGCTTTTAATAGTTCAGATGACCTAAACATAGAAAGCTAATACAAAAGAAACGTACTAAGTTTCATTTTTCTTATTAAGACCACGAGGTTCAAGGGTTTGACCTCTTTCAATGAGATCTGCTTCTCTTGCTTTACGTACACTGTCGATTATTCCTCTCTTATTCCCCTTAAACTCGTTAAATCTAAATAGCTTTAAAAATTATGTCGGCTGAAGTATTTTGTCCCCTCTGAAGGAATAGCAAAGTTCTCTCTTACTGCACACGTGGCATATCACTGAAATAAAACTCTAGGAACGCCCGAGTACATTGTAGCAATGCGATATGGTATGACATGTATGGTGATAGTATCAGAGGGAGTAGAAAATACTGCAAAAGGCCAGAAGTATTGCTACGTACTTATTGTACTATTTCTACTAGCATAAAAGTTCACCATAATATTCATCATTTTTGAAAGGGTGCTAATGGGGTTAACAGTTAACTGACAATTGGCCCAGAAGGAGTAGTTAACCGATAAATTAAAAGTTTGTTAGCAATCATTTTGGCTGAACTTTATGTTAACTAAGAAATTTTATCGTTCAGCCATTTTATAGGCACTTGTCATACTTCGAGCAATCTAATTTGACATTATACCAGGTTGTTACTAAGCAACAGGCGCGTACAACCGGCACGCGTCCAAAATGTACAGTCGTTTGCGACACGCCTCTCACACGGGACGCATAGTCCTCAAGAGAATTGTCACTCTGACCGATACTTTTCCATCGCATACTAATTTTATTTTATTTCATTTCATTTCATTTCCTTTCCTTTCCTTTCCTTTCCTTTCCTTTCATTTCATTTCATTTCATTTCCTTTCCTTTCCTTTCCATTCCTTTCCTTTCCTTTCCTTTCCTTTCCTTTCCATTCCTTTCCTTTCCTTTTCTTTCCTTTCATTTCATTTCATTTCATTTTATTTCATTTTATTTTATTTTACTTTATTTTATTTTATTAGCATAAAAAAAATTTATTACAAATAATTTTTATTTAAACTATGAAAAATAATATATATCTCTATATAGCAAAAAAAAACCAGACTAAATTAAAAGGAAAAAGACGCAAACCTGATAAGGAAATGACACTAACATTCACGTATCTAAAGAAGTTTGTCCCATGTTTTTTTGAATTGCGATAAGCGGTTACATCTAAAAGCTATGGTGCGAAGAATATCAATTTTGTTGTTGAGGCTTAGTAGAAAACTGTCCAGGATGTTGCCGCGTGCGCTTGTAGCAAAAATATTATATTTGGCGACAATCAAACAGTAATTAAGCACTTCCCAGTTATTTGACTCTTTGTGCCAACCATATAGAATAGTGCTTTCAGATAAAGGCTGTTTGTGACTAAATTTTTCGTGCCACCAGTTAGTAAAACAAGTCCAAAACGAAGAGGATACACTACAGGTAATTAACATATGTTTTAGAGATTGACTTTCAAGGTTACATAAAGGACAAACATCAGTATCAGTTATGCGAAGAGGCTAGATTGGGTAGGTAAAATATTGTGAATAATTTTGACTTGGAACGTGATCAGTTTTGGTTCTTTCAAGATTTTCAACGGGAGCATGTAGATGTACGGAATTTACTCTTTGGTGAACCCATGATATAGAATTCTGCCTTCAGCAGTGGGTGCTGAGAAGCTTTTATCAAGTATGGAAGAATAGGCTTCTTTTGTGGAAAAAAGCTTCAAAGATGTTTCACAGTTT
>JAHPZR010006454.1:12500-15093 GCA_019787425.1 Platygyra sinensis
TAGCTTTTCATCTAGCGCACTTAATTTTCACGGGCCAAACTAGCTAGCTAGTATTTGATATACCCATAGCATGGCTCTTGTTTTAGAAACTTTTGTTTGTTGAGAGATTCACATTCTAGAAGAGTTATGACCCTGTAAAATCCGATGAAATTTTGCATGTAAATTAAATTGTTCTTCAATGTTCTTCAATGTTGTAACAATGTAACCCAACAAGTTAAGTAACCTTGACCAGACTGCTCATGCAGTGCTTTACTGTTATGAACTGTTTTGAAGTCAAATATTAGATTATTGCATCAGTGATCTGAAGTACAGTTGATATTGACTTTCATTACTTTTTTGGTTTCTTTTACCCATGGTCTGAATAACTTCATGCTTTGAAAGTTTGGTACTTGACCAAAATTTAATTCACCTAACTTTTTACTGAGTTTGTTCTCTTCATGAGGCCATTCGGTAATAGCATGTCCAGTGATCATGTGATCAATGATAGTCTTTGTTACAGTAGGAAGTAGATTATTTTTCTGTATTAATAATGTATTAAAGGTCTTCTTTTCGGGATGATAGGATTGTAAAAAGACAATAGTTGCTTTAGCCATTGTCATCTGAAAATTTGTTTGAAGAAGATGGTTAGCTGTTATAGCCATGAGAGGTGCATCAGTTCCTGCAACCCTTGTTTTAACCTCTAATAAAAACCCAGGGCCAACACCATCTGGGCTCCCCCCATATTTGTTGTCATTTGGGTGGGTAAAAAAAACACAGGGAGTGACTGGGAGTTTTGTTTCACTCACAAGTGCTTTGATAGCTTCACTCTCAAACTGCTGGCCTCTAGTAAAACTAGCAAATTTTCTTGGCTTTACTTTGTTGGGGTCAATTTTGTTTTTGATGCATGTCAAGTAATGCAAATGCTCTTTTTCCCCAGCAAGCCAAACCAGATTACCTATTATACTGCAGGTTACTTTTTCAATACGAAGAGCAAACCAAACTTGGGTATTTTGTCTGGTATCATAATAAATAAAACCAAATGGTTTTACTTCTTCCATGGGAGGAACTGAAATGGACAGTTCAAACTGTTTTTTCTTTGTGGTACCTTTTTTTTGTCCATTTTCCCCTTCTCACTAACCAGATTACCCTTAGCAGCCTCAACAATACCTTCTAATTGCTTAACATACACATTTACTGTTTCATGTTCATACAGTGCCTGATTCTTTGTTACTGGGGAACTTGGTACGTCCTGATCCTCAACTGGAGCTAGCATTACTGTGACAAGTTGATGACTTTCAGTGTTTGGATCTTCAGTTATGTTATCATCCAGGAGCAATGGGGCATGCCAGACATCACTATTGTTCACTGAAAATTTTGGTTTCAAAACCTGCTCATCATACCAGCGATCCTTTGCATACTTGTAATCTTGGAGGGCAATTTTCAATGTGTAATTATAATTATAATGCAGCTGCTGGAAAAGACCAGGTTTCACATCAAATGCTTTAGCTGGTTATAGATATGGCTCTCAACATTAACTCGAGTCTCTTGAATTCCAGTTCTAACTCTATAGATACCATTTCATTGACATCACGTTTTCATCAATCACTTTTTTCCATGGATTCATTCATTAAGGCTTGGCCATTTGAAGCATTTAACTTTCTTTTAGTGCGAGAACTGTCCTGTGTCTTTCTGGATGACCGAACATTGTGGAAGCTGGAGAGAGATACATGACATGGCTCAGTTTGCTTTGTTACATCCTTTCTGCGCCACTTCTGAAATTTTGTGTACAAGTAAAAGCAATAAATAAAACTCCATGGCTGGTGTAATGCTCCAAAAAGACGGTTAGGTTTCTATTGGAGGAATTATGTTCGGCTGTTAAGGGTTTTATTGGACTTCTAGTGGTAACGCGCACGAGGGGTCTACACTCTCAGGAGGGCTGGCGCTCATATGGGGCCTCGTGAAAAGTTTTAGACATTTTTGCGATTGTGACATAGCCTTAGCCTCCACCTCTCAAGCAAGACACTTCAATAAACCCTTGTACAATCTGGCTTGCAGCATGTTATAACAGATAAAATATAATTATCACTTAAGTTAGAATTATGATAATCATCATCATCATTATTATTATTATTATTATGATTATGATTTTGATTATCATTATCGTTATCATTATTATTATTATTATTATTATTATTATTATTATTATTATTATTATTATTGTTGTTACTATTATTTATTTTATTTTTTTAATTTACTTTTATAAACTTGCGCAACCACCACAGGAAACTAACACACCGGTAGAGTGGAATAGCTGTCTGGACTGCGAGGGTGTAATACCGCGTTCTCCTTTCACAGAAATCGGAGCAGTTTTCTTTTATTAGATCGCCATGTGATACCGAAAGGACTCACGATGTCCTGGACAAATTGTCAGCTGAAGATGCGACTTGTCGTTATCAAACACCCCTGTAAGATGAAAGTGAAAGACCAAAACTACCAACTGTATCATGACCTTCGGTATCTGCCAAATTTTGCAAGGCTAGAGAAGTTTAATTATGTACACGCTTTTAAATTACCTACCCTCTCTTCAAGGTCCCGCTTTCTCCTGCGCAATGCA
>JAHPZR010006455.1:5000-23281 GCA_019787425.1 Platygyra sinensis
AGTGTTCGCGACAGATGGATAAACTATTCACTACAGTCACTCGTTCGATGCAGATGTAAAGCTGCAAGGTTTGTGTAAATAAGTAAGACATGACAATAAGGTCTAACTTAGATGAACACTTTCTTCCAGACTGAGCAACTAGTTAGGCTGACAGATTTCACTTCCGCAACTTAGTGAAGTGAAATTGCTTTCGATGCGTTAGTTTTCCCTTCGTCGACTGTCTCTTGGGTTGCGAAAATATTTTGAATTTTCCGATTTGTTTATGGCTCAAACTTTTCACAATCTTTCTCTTAGTCTATTGCAGAATTTATATCCTTGATGCTTCAATTTCCAACGGTGATCTATTTTGAGATCTATCTTTACATGATATATGGTCACGCGAAATACTGGTGCATAATGCAGACTGAGGGAAAGCTGCAGAGAGTTTCCGATTTATTTTAAAATCAAGCACATCGAAATCATTCTCTTAGTATATTGCAGAATTAATCTTTGATGCTTTAATTTTCAACGGTGATCTAAATCTGCCCGTGCAAGATCGATGACAATTGATCATAATTATTTGGATGGGTTAGGCTAACTGATTGAAAACTACACCTTTGCTTTGAGGAAGGGCTATTATAGGCCTGAAATGTCTGCTGCTATAAACATTGTTTTTAATTTGACATTGAGTTATTACTGCATTCAACTTTTGAACTGTTTACTGTGCCATGCAGCAATGATCCTTTTGGATTACAAATATATTTAAAATAATTAACAAATAAAGAAGCCTAAGCCTTGTATTACACTGTGATGAAACACGATTGTCATTTGAGAACACGAGGGAAATGTAGAAAACACAAGCCACAGGCGACTGTTTTCTACATTGCTCGAGTGTTCTCAAATGACCGGAGTGTTTTATCACAGTGTAATACACGGCTTAGGCTTCTTCATTTGCTTTACAGTCTTTCCTGTAAAACCGTGAACACCAGAGAAAATTTCTGGAATGTTTATTGTTTTGCGACCAATCAGAAGCGAGATGAAACCGCAAAAGATAACCGCAAAACCGCAGCATGCATTAGTCACGACTTGATTCGAAACAACGAGCTGTCTTTTTCTTCCAACGAACTGGCTTTTCTTCACAACTAACCTTCAAAAACCAAACTACCGAATTCGGAATAGATCTGGAAGCGAGTGTAAATTGTCAAAATTTATAACGGTACAAGTTTTCGGATGAAGGCTTGTCCGCTACAAAAAAATACGGATCGAAAATCACCAATCACAGCCAACTGGCATGACCTTTTGAACTGCACTTGAAGTACACCGGTCAGCCCCGCTTCTGATTGGTTTGTTATTTTTTTCTCAGACGCGCTGTCTAGCCTTGTCTGATCCTATCTACTCGATTCAACATCGCTTTCCCGTAATATGTCACTAAACATATCATTCATATCTATTCTTTGCATATAAAAAAGCAAAAATACAAAAGGAACAATTTCAGTGTTTGAAAACGGTAAAATTGAAGATTTGTCTTGGAAAACAGAGCCAGTTCGTTGTTTTGAATCAAGTCGTGACTAATGCATGCTGCAGTTTGGCGGTTATCTTTTGCGGTTTAATCTTGTATTTGATTGGTCGCGAAACAATAAACATTCCAGAAATTTTCTCTGGTGTTCACGGTTTTACGGGAAAGACTGTAAAATATAGATTTTATGCACGCAAAACAATAAAACACGCCTTTTCCATGTTTTATACTCTGATAAAACATGGGTTTTTGACCAATCAGAGCACGCGCAGGGTCCTATCTATATTTTAATCTGTATTATTATTCAAATTTTCTACACTATACGAGTTATGATTTTCTGACTGGTTGATTTGTACGACGTGGCATTGGGTTGTGATGGAACAACCTCCTTGACATCATTATTGTGCTGTAATAGCCGTGGTGCAAATTCAATACACCACTGTCATTACACCATGGCTTCGGCTGACTCAAAGTTTGACGATTTTTGTTTGCAGTGTATTCAATTTAAATGTTAGCGCACTCATTGCGCGTGTATTATTGGGATTTACCTGTACTCGTTCGCTAACAATAAACTCGAAATTTTCAATACCGCACTTGGAGGCCTCGTGTATAGTATTGAAATTTCTCGTTCATAATTTGTTAGTGAACCTGTGCAGGTAAATCGGGCGATAATTCACTTACTGAGTGCGTCAACCTGTAAATAACCAATCGATAGGCCACTTGCACTAAGAGGTCATGTGATGTCGTTTTTATGAAAATGAAAGTTACATGATTTTGCCTTCAAAACACTATTAGTGGGTCATCTCTTAAACAAAATAATAGTGATTTGGTTTTTCAAACCCGCACCATTTTCTTAAAACGAGAAAGTCCGTAGCTGGTCACGTGACCAAAACTTGATTTTTAAAGTTATGAATTGCCATTTTCTGACACAAATTTTGCAATTAAACTTCATGGAAAATGTTGAAAAATGATGTGGTAATGTTTATTGTACATCTGAACGTAACTATCAAACATTTAACAAGATATAAACAAAAAGCAGTTTTGGCTGCCATGTTGGAGGGCAAGAGTATGCCCTCCAACATGGCGGGCAATACAAATCATACTAATTTGTTGAAAAATCAAAGTACCATAAAATATCTCCCTTAAATGCGTTTCCTCTCAAATTTCGGGTGTAAGATATTTTTTATGTGTTCTGTCAATTTTTGGCATCAGCAAGATTACAACTCACTGTTTAAGGGACTGGCAATGGTCACGTGACCTCTTAGTGCAGGAGGCCTATTATTATCGATTGCCTTAGTTCATTGATGGAAATCGACACTTAACTCGCGTGATTATATTGATCGTCACTGATTGCCATCCATCTTAATCGCCAAGTCTTGAAAGAGTATACTTGTAATTTCAGTTTTCACATTGTTGTGTCATGCAAACTTGATCAAGTTACTCCTTTCATTGCCATTGCTAAACTGAACTTTATTAAAGAATCAATACGCTATATTCATAATACATAACTAGGAATTAGTAATTCTACTTTAACATACTAGACAAATACTTTTACAATCATGTACAGATCATCTTCATCGTGTCTTAACAATAAGATATAGGGTGACTGTAGTCATGCTTAGGTAACGCAATACACTACACACATAGCTTTTGCATACAGAGTGTTTGTCAGGCTGGCTACATAATGGACCCCCCCGTCATGTATACTGTGAGCACAGTCCCTGGGGTGTCAAGAACACTGTTTTATTTGTGTCTTACAAAGTTTGATAACAATTTTGTAACAACAATTGAGATAATTGTGAAATGATTATAGGTAAATAAATGAAGGCCATTATTGTTGATCTTCCTTAATTAAGGCTTCCAGCAAATACTAAGTGATCAGATTAACCACTACTGCTACAAATGGACAACAGAAAGGAAAGAAAGACATCAGGAGAGTCAAGTGCCAGCGACAGCTCAGAGACTGCATCATGCAGACCTTATTTTATTTGTAGTATTGTAATTTAATTTTCCATAGAGGGGCAGTTAAAAGACGTGTGCTGCTTGTCAAAAATATTGAAGAAAATCTCTGACAAGAACCAACGTTCTGTTTTGTGGGCATTGCTTGTAATTTTTTTGACACCTAAGAAATCAGTTTTAGAACAACACATTAACTGGCATTTTCATAATTTTATTAGTATAAATTTACAGTGGTCTATTGTGAATCCGTGAATTTGATTAGCTTTTTTACTGTTTTCTACAGAAAACAGTTGCATGCGTGAATTTGTACACGTGATCCTTTTTCTACACACGCCATTACACAGCGCATGCCACATTTGAATCTGATGTAACATAGAACAGTTCTTTTGTATGGGTTACCTGACATTTCTCCTTTTTATGCAATTAGCACTGCAGTAAATTTATATTAAAACAATTAGATTTCTTGCCAATGTTTTCTACAAGTGATAGTCAACTTGGCTGCGCCTTGTTGACTATCTGGTCGTAGAAAACTCGGCTCGTAGTCTAATTGTTAAAATAGTGATATTAGATAAAGACAATTATATTATTATTAATAAATGCCTTCTACTCATGCATGTCAAATACATCCACACTGTCATATTTTTCTTTTGGCTATGGAAAAAGCTATGGCTAAAGGCTAAAGGATATGGAAAAAGCTATGGCTAAAGGCTATGGCTATGGCTAAAGGAACTGCAAAAGCACCTACTGCGGACATTTTTAAGGCTGAAAACTCTAAGAGGCATCATAACTACTTTATCAACCCCTGAAAGATACGATAAGCAGCCCCAGCCTTTTACATGTATGTGGATGCCCCCCCCTCCCAGTGGAAAGAATTCTACATTTTGATTTGTCCAGAAGCTCTGGCTATTTGATGTTTGATTCAAATCTATGGAGTATTCATTCGATAAGCATTATTCGATAGATATTTTTGTTTTTTTTAATTACTGACTGTATGCAATTGCCGTTGTTTATTATAATAGTTTCAACTACAAATAAACCAATCAGAGTTCAAAACAAAGTTATGAAATTGAACTCAACAATATGATTGATCTAAAAAAAATGTTGCATGTCTCTTTTTAACCAATTATGATTATCATCATCATCATCATCATCATCATCATCATCGTCGTCATCATCATCATCATCATCATCATCATTATCATTTTTATAATTAGCAAGTACTCCAAATACTAATTATTACAAGTAAACCAAAGTGCACTTATTGCATACATTCATGGTTGGTTTTTTAAGTGATTTTTGAAAACACTCTGTTGAGTGTTGCCCTTCTGAGATACATCATAGAGCATATCTTTTGGTTCATGATCCTGGCATTGACTCAAAATGTTTGCACTTCTGTTTGTGGCTCTTTTGATTGATCATAAAACATGAACAACAACTTGCAAGAAGCAACCAATCAGAAAGTAATTTTTATTCTTTCTCCTAGTTTGTACATGTACTGTATATACAGTAACTATGTGAATAAACACTGCCCTTGAATAAACGCCCCAGGGACAAGCAAAAATTTCATTGAACGCCTCCCTCAAATAAACGCTGCAATCTTTCTCAACATCGCGGCGTTTATTCGAAGCTTTTATTACAACAAAAGACAACATTCAATCTAAACCAGTCGTGGCACTGATTCCATGTGTAACAGCACTCCGATTTCTCTCTTCTTTTGCCAGTGACTTTCAGTGGGACAATGAATTCACAGTTGTTGTCAGTTCAAGGCTTGTAATAAACGCCCTCCCCGAATAAATGCCGCCCTCAAATAAACGCCGCATCTTAAGTGCCAAAACCTTAGTAAATGCCGCAGCGTTTATTCAAATAATTACGATAGTAATGTGTTGTTGCATGCATTAAAGATCTGGGCATTGCTTCTACTAGTTAAAGGTGCATTTATTTTGGCTAGATTGTAGAATTGAATGGCTTGGTGCAAGACAGTCGTTAGTGACTTTTTCGGGTAAAATTTTTTTTCTTCAAAAGTGCCTGAATTTTTGCATGTGCTTTTCAATTTAGTAGAAAAACATTCTCCTGTATCTTTTTTTTGGCTGAAATGCTCTTGTTCCGCTTTGTAATGCGCTCATTGTGCACGCTTCGATATTTTGACTTCGTTTTTCTCAGAAGCAAAGTGCAAACCAGCCAAAAAAAATACAAGGGAATGTTTTACTGCTTAATTGAAAAGCACATGCAAAAATTCAGGCACTTTTTACCCGAAAAAGTCATTTACACCTGTCTTGCACCAAGCCATTCAATTGTATCACTGATATTCCCTCTGTTTTAAATTCAACATGTCTTTCATTCTTTCTGATGCAGCCTTGAAGTTCAAATTATTCTCCGCCAAGGCCTCCACTGTCAGTCACAGTCCCCACTCAATCAAATAGTGTCAGTTATTCAACACCAATGAGTAAGTAGATGCTTCACTGCTGAGGGAATTTGCCACCTAACCTAATAAAAGTGAAATCTGTGGCCCTAGTTGGAATCCTAAATACATTGTTATATATATATGGGTTGATTTTGTTGTTGGTTGTAGCTCTGGGTGCTGGGGTTAATAATTATCTGTGGGTTGTCTTGTTTTAATTTTATCTTTGATCCACAGAAGCCAACATGTTTAAATTCAAGTTTGATCTGGAAACAGTGCTGTAAAAGAACAGCCACACTGTGATCAATATTATTACATGTATATTCTCTTTTTTTTACCATTTCTTTAGTGCATGTTTGTATAATTATAATTTATTTTTTGATAATTTCTCCCATTTGAGATGAGGTACAGTAATCAATTAATGCTGCAAACACTCATCAATAACAATTATTGTTATTTGAGTTCATGATTAATCATAACAATTACAATTTACTCAAATGTGATCGGTGGATAAATTGCTGTATTTTGTTCCAATCAATCTGCAAAAATACCTGTAAGTGGACAGTTACAGGAGCCAATCATTATTTTAAGTCCTCTCCACTAAATCCACCAATCACAACATTGATTACAATCACTATTAATAGTGAGTCACTATAGCAAGAGACTGACTTTGTAAAATTGTGGAGGTTTACACCTGTACATGTAGTCTGCGGTGACTGTTTTGAAAGAGAGTTACATGTAACAGCCATTTTGCAACCTATTTTTCATACCTGTATTGTTAATTGTGATTTTTAAGAATGACTGTTAAATTAAGCTCTTCTTCAAATGAAACTTTTACTTTTTTGGGAAATTGTAATTGTTGTGATTAATTGGTAACAGGTCATCATGTTGTCCAATTCAGTCTGTAATCATACTCGTGATTAACAAATGGGACTCCTGCTTCATGGTTGTCTGATTTTGTGAATCACTCATTTCATTACAGACCGAACTGAACTCCACTCAGTTCTATAATTTACCATTATATACAGTCTCTATATTTAGGCTAATACATCTTGTTAATCGCATCATCTATGTATTGACCTATATAATTAGTAGGTGTACCTTTTTCCACCAACAAGAAACACAGTTTAGTAACTGGTCAGTGTGTATTGTGTGTAAATTGATGGACTGTATTTATTATGCACTGTGAACGTGTGTTCAGAACAATGTCAGTGACTTAATATACAAATGTATGCTATGCATAAATCATGGAGATGGTGAAACCATCTTATTTTGTTTCTTCAGATAAATCAGGAGAGAAGAAAAGAAGGTTGTCACCCAGTTGGAGTACCCCAGATCCTAAACAAACCAAACTCACACATGTGGACAAAACAGGTATATTTTAGTATACATGTACATGTACATGTATGTCCTCAGTAGCCAAGGAATGCACAAGCCTTTTTTTAATACTCCAAAAGCATTCTTCATTCTCAGAAGTACATGAATGTTGTACATCATGGCTTACTTATCAAGCAGCAGTGTTTTCTCAAACATGCCCAGAGAGCCTTGCAAAGATTTTTGTTTTTTTCAAATTAAGACAAATTTTTTGTGTTGTGTCTGTTTGCATTACATTAAAATAACGAGTTTTTTAATGGTACTCTGCCAGAGCAGGGTGATACAGTAACAGCTGGGCCGTCACTTCTTACTAGTGTGTCCATTTGAGTTCTGGGTTTGGCATCATGCATGGGCTGAGGTTGTTGTTTCTCATTCTTGCTATAAGGGTTTTCACCAGCTTCTTTATCGTTGCCATCTCCTCAAAAAACCAAGTCTTTTAAATCCAAATTCCAATTCTGTTTGGAGACAATAGGATGTGCCTGTTGTTCAATTTCAAGTTATTTACATTTTTACTTTCTAAAACTGCATGATTTGGTGACGGCTTGCACATATAAAGAGTGTATATAACTGAGCCCAGTTACAGAATTAAAAATAAATAGAAATAGTTAATAAATTATTCCAGCACTGCTGCCTAACAGGCACCTGGCCTGGTCACCAGCTGGAACACACATTGTGTTTAATAACTTCTACTCAACACGTACAAGGCTCTAAACAATCTTGCCCCATCAAAGATTCATGATCTAGTCACACCCTATGTTCCATTTTGTCAACTACATGTAAGTTCATCATGTAAAAACAGGCCATCTGATAGGGTGCGGAAAAAAACTGAAAATTATGCGGAAATTTTCGGCAATATTATGCGGAAGAAAGTGACGATTATGCGGAAAAGACGCCAGATTATGCGGAAATTTCTACAATTTAATAAAGTTGCTCCCACGGCTTTTTCCAACGTATAAAACACACGTTAACATCTTACCGATAATTTTAGTCCTTTACAACACGTTTGACCTTTTGCTGCCATTGACATTCGTGGACATGTATTTCTTCATTCAGTGCAATTTTTCCATGGTTTTCGAAGGTTTTCGTTGTTGTGTTTGTCCGAAGCTTAGTAACCAGGCATTAAATCGGACGTGAAAAACTGGACAACCACTAGAACTAGAACCCAGGCCCATCTCAAGAAGACGCACGGAACGCCTGGAGGCTTAAAATTGTTTACGAACGAAAAGACGTGTTTTCGTCGCTGTTTTGGGTGAATAACTTCTTCAAAATGATCAATCTCTTCGATATTTTTGCTTCTGATGATGGTAATCAGTTGCTTTCTCGCTTATACGTAACAATTTTCTAGTTTTATGCGGAAAAATGCCCCAAGGATGCGGAGGATGCGGAAGTAGGCGAATTATGCGGATCCGCACCACCGCATCCTGTCAGATGCCCTGTAAAAATCTTCTTGCGATTCCATATTTCAATTTGAAGACATATGGTGCAAGATCTTTTTTCATAGCAGCACCCACACTCCAGAACACTTTGCAGCCTGACATTATGAATAGCTCCTCAGTTTCCGTTTTTAAAAAACAAACTTTCCTTTTTGAAAAGCATTTTTATAACTTTACTATTTTGTTGCTCTTGTTAATTTAGTGCTTTTGAACTTCAAGAATACTGGAGCTATTTAAATATTTTATTGTCATTATTATCTAATAATAATTAATGCTAGGTGGAGTATCAATTGAACACTGACCCCTTCTGAACCCCTACTGTCTTCCCTACTGATCACCCTGCTGACTTCCCACTACCCCCCCCCCCCCCCTACAGGCACCTCACTGATCCCCTTACTGACCCTCTGTTGACCCCCCTACTACCCCATTATGGTGGGCAATTCACATTATCAACCCAGTTGATAAAACCAAATTATCTTGTAACCCCATTGCTGACTCCTTACTTACCCCAATACTGGTAAAAAATGTTAAGTCTGCATAGAGCCTGGTGGCCTGTCTGGTCGGAGTGTATCCTGGTTTCTATAGCATGAAGTGACCAGGAGTAATTTACCCCCCTCCAAATCCTGGATGGGATGCTGTGTGGAGAGAGGCACTACAGAACAGGGCTTGAACTTGGACCACTCATTCCAGAGATGACCCAACTAACCATGAGACCACCACACCTCCCAACCACAATGTTGACTCCGCATGAAATCAGTGTGAAAATAAATAATTAACAGGAATAAATATTAAATAATTAAATAACTGATAAATTTCTTTAAACTTTGGGAATACATAATGCTTGCCTTCAGAGGAAGCATGTGCCTTTTTATTTGATTATATTTTAACTGTGTTGTTTACCATTAGAAGGCCACTATTTACATGTTTATTGAGATTTTTAAGAGTGTCAAGTACATGTAAGTGGGATTAAGTTAGCTTGAGAATCCCTGAACATTAATGCTTTTAAATTAAAGGTTAAAACCACTCGACCAAAGGCCAGCAACTCTGCCAAGCTGACACTTCACACAGTGAAAGATTGCTTAGCTGTAAGAGTACATGTATATGGTGTAGTTAATTTTTGTTTCTACTGAGTTTTATTATTTTGCTGGTTGGTTTTTCCTAACTAGGTTACAGTATTTGGTTTTTTTGACTGGTTAAATCCTTTCTAACAGGACTGTCTGGATCATACTTCAAGACTTATAAAGTCTTTGCCAATCTTAGATCGAAAATACGGAAAAACGAAACAATTAGCATTTGAAAGTGACTATGCCAAAGTTGCCTGCAAATTTGAAATAATTTCCACCCTTATTTCACCAGTTAGACTGGTTAAATATCAAGCAACAAATATAGTCATAAGTAAAGATAAGAGCGTAACATTTACCAAAGCATGCAAACTGGAAATCAACCAGTAGGACATGACTGTGAACTTTTTTTTGGCTTAAAAACTCAAATTAAAACATTTATTCTATTGTTATTTGGTGTCTGTTGTCATGGTAACTTACCCTACTCTCTTACCCTAACCCTAATGCTAAGGCCTAATCAGTAAACCCAGATGAGGTTTTATTAAATGCAAAAACAGAATCTTACCTAAATCTTACAAAACCTATTCTAAAAGATTACTTAAAAAAAAGAAAACTACTGTTTAAAATCAGGGGTAGAACATGACGAGACACAAGAGGTAAGCAGGAATTTTATTGATCTTTGTTTTCATTTACAAAATAAGTACAAGAGTTGCTGACTCGAGCAACATTTTATAGCGAACCGCAAGCAGCCTTTGTTGCGGCCTAAATCACCATTTCTAAGCATTTTTTAAAAAAGTGCATAGGATGAATGGCCATTACTTTAAGCAGTGTTAAGCCTGCGCTCAATTTAAAAATATGACTAATGCGGCCAAAAATCTATTGTTTATTTTCCGTCTTCTGTAAATTCCACCTAAAACTCCAATAACAAGTCTTTTAAAAGTTGTTTCGTTTTTTGTAATTTAGGTTTAAAATTCGCAAAGATTTTTTAAGTCTAAAAGTATGTGACCCTTAGAAATGGCAAAATCCCACTAGTTGTTTCAGAAAAGTCCTTTTTAGAAAAGATTAACCAGTCAAAAAACAAAATCGCCTAGTTAGGAAAAACTAACCAGTGAAATAATAAAACTCACTGGAAACAAAAATTAACTACAACATATACATCTAAACTTCTCATCAACGTCCTCTTTTGTTGCCGGGGGAACTTTAAGATCTCAGTTTTTTTTCTCGGCATTTTCTTTATACTTCTCCCCACTAAAACAAAACCAAGCTGCTATTGTTTAATCGCACCTCGAGAAATAAAATCCTTTTTTAGACAGTTGAGAAAAAAAAACCTAGTCAGAAAAAAACAAAGCAGTTAAAAAACAAATTCACCTACTTAGGAAAAACTAACCAGTGCAACTTAATAAAACTCACTGGAAACAAAAATTGTCTACAACATACATCCAAGACTCTCATCAATTGCAACGTCCCCTTTTGTTTTTAATTTAAAAGGTTTTTGAACAATAAAAAATGAATTTTTCAATTGCAGTTTTTTCCAGCATTATTTTATGCTGTCTTGAGGTGTCATGAGTAAATTTCTTGTTTCACTGAAAAGAGAAATGATGTTTTTATCACGACGTTCAGTTGACATGAAACAAATAATGTTGCATCATTGCTTAACTCCAAGCTTCTCCTCTTTCTCATATAGTTGCGTTTAAAGAAAGCAAACCTAGTGACCTTGAACTCAGTCATCTGGCGGTAACGATTGGTACAAAGTGGCAGCAGCTGGGACTTTGCCTTGGCATTGGTCAGGATGTACTGGAAGATATAGAGGCTAATGAAAAAGATAAACCATATCGAATGTTACTTCGCTGGAGAAATACAACAGCTTCGACTACACTTTATTGTGACCTCTATTACGCTTTGTGTCATCGGAGAGTTGGTCTTGATAACGTGGCCAAAGAACTTTGTGGTAAGAAAACGGCATGACGCATTCTGTTTCCCATGATTAGTTACACCACGTGAAGAACTGAAAAATTGCCGAGGATAGGGTCTCCTCACAATCTACTTAACAATTATCCTGCGAAATTGCGCGGAATATCGTCTGATACTTAGCTGACGAGGCCGTAGGCCGAGTCGGCTAAAATCAGACGATATTCCGCGAGATTGAGCAGGATAATTGTTTTATTATTCAACAAATTGACAACAAAATTGATTTCCAAGCTCGTAACATTTTTAAACCTTTCTGTTCACATTTTTTCACTTCACTTTTTCTTCCCACGTACGAAGCAACGTATACCGCTGGATATCTGTTACCTACGGATGACAGATATCGAGAGCATCATGACCATATTTGGATAGTGTTACAATTTGTTGAATAATAAAATACAGTATTTTCAACCTTAATACATTTGTCACAGTACAATAGTTTTCACTCACATGTGATGGAAATCAATTCTTTCTTAAATGCTTTGAAATCAAGCCCATAGCTACTAAGAAGGGACCCTAAAGGTGACTTTCTTGAAGGAGTTACGGGAGCAATTCCAGTCAGGTTTCTGGGAAAATCTAGTCAAGTTCATACAGCATTCTTATGCACTGAAGAAGTTTTAAAGGCAAGATGTAATGTCAGTACCAGCCATGTTGTATGTCGCATACACAATGCAAAGCATGGCGGGAACCTTGCACGCCTACAGTAACTGTGTACAGGTTGTACATTTGTACAATCAGTGGATGTAATCTCTACCTTGTTAAATGTAAACCACTTAATTGGGATGTGCTTGGAAATAGTACTAGTGAAAAAAAAACAAAATAGTCTTAGGGAAAAGCTTTACCCTCATTTTGAGCCCAAAAATAACGGTTTCTATTGAGTTAAAACAAATGATTTGAATACAAAATTCTTTAATTTGTTTGTGTACATTTGCGAAGTTTCAAGTTGTCTCTTCGAGAATTATTTGTGCTTACAGTGCATTTTGGAATAATCATTGCCGCGCTTTGCGGCCATGATTAGTAGTTGCGTAGTTTTTCACTGTAAAATCGATCTTAAAGGGTTTGTTAGTTGAAAACCCATTAAGGACTCGATGTATCATTGTAGACTCTGTATTTTCCAATATTTGTTGATGTGGCCATCCCATATACATGTAAGATGTTACATATTGTTCTTGTATTTTTTTCTTTTCAGTTTCAGCTACAGTAAATGCATGAATCAGTTGTTTTCAAATATTGCCGGTAAAAATAAATGAATGACCACGACTACTCGTACGAGAAAAAAGATTCTTGTCAAATCGTTGTGAATTTTTCACAGGCATGCGTATTATTATTGTGAGTGTGATGACGCGGCTTGCAAGCTATGTTGTTATTTTTATTAAAGCCCTTATTCGTTATCTTTGCAGTTACTGACTCAAAAGCATCTGCGGAGGACATTTTTGATGTGAAATTCTGTCGAAGTAAACTTGCAGAGCATTACAAGAAAACTGCCACAGTGCCCACCTCTGTGTGGTCTAAAACTTGCCTCGTGGACATTCGCCAGATCTATACTCAACTGTCCTGGGTGAAAGAGGAACAAACCCTAGCTGGGCCTTCACGGTCTAAACTGAAACATTACACGGATGTGTTCACTGCAAATGAGGACGGTGTTGCACCAAAAAGGATACTCGTGCAAGGGCAGATGGGTATTGGAAAGAGTACTTTCGTCAAGAGACTGGCTGTGGACTGGGCTGAACTTGATGGCACGACAACTGAAGAGAAACAGAAAGATATCCTGAAGACGTTTGACCTTTTGGTTGTCATTAATCTTAAAGAAGTGTCTAAATGCCAAAGCCTCAAGGATATTATAAGTTGCTCATCCATTTTCACTTGGGAGGAGAAATATCTTACAGATAGCCTGCTGAATTACATCACCAATAATCAAGACAAGGTTTTGCTGGTGTTTGATGGATATGACGAGTATCGATGCAGCAGCAACTCTGAGATCTACGAGATATTCAGTGGAAATAAACTGAAGAACTGTTGTGTCCTGATTACGACACGAATTTCCAAAGCTGACGAGCTACGAGCGTTCAAAGACCTGCATGTTGAGATCACTGGGTGTGGCGAAGAGGACAGAGAGGCCTTTATGATCAGAATGCTTGGTGGCAAAGCAGAGGCAGAAGAGTTGAATCGTCATCTCCATCGGCAAAACCTGGATGACTTAGCGAAAGTTCCTCTTGTTCTTCTCTTCTTTTGCACCCTGTGGAAAAAGGGAAAGTCAAAGAGCTTTCCTGAAAGCAAAACAAAATTGTATTTGGCGATCATCCAGTACAGTTTGGACCACAATCAAAGAAAAGATTCTTTTACTCGCTTTAGCAAAGTACATGATTTCAACGAGGTTCTTGCTGAAATCGGAAAGGTGGCGTTGGAATGTCTCTTGAGGGACGATCATGTGTTCGAGTATGATCAATTTTCTAATGCCGTTCTTTGTGACGAAAGTTTCATTGTTGGCTTGTTTCAAGTTACCGAGTACGCAGAAAATCTTCGACCAGCAGGGATGGTATCCTTTATCCACAAGAGCATTCAAGAGTTCTTGGCTGCCTGGTTCGTCACCTATAGATGTGTCCCTGAAGGAAATCTCGGTGGAATTGAACAACACACACGCACCTTGGAGGATTGTGAGGCCTGGGAGAATGTTTTCCAGTTCGTTTGTGGTTTGTCTGACGATGGAGCAGTGAAGGTTTTTCAGCACTTCACCTCGGTCAGGATCTCTGATCCAACACTGGATTTATCAAAGATGATACCAGATGAAGAAAGCAAGACAGACGTGCCACTATGTGACGTCACTGGCAGACATACGAGTTTCATTCACTTGGTTGACAGTTGTTTTCTGAATGTTCAATCAAAAGCTGCACTGGAGAGACATTGGCTTGATTGCAGAGCAGGGACCATCCTGATTACCCCTGAGACACCATTTCCTGAAGATATACCAAAGATGACACTTGTAAATAATTATAAAGTAGCTTCCTTTTTGATTCCTTTCATGTCCCACTGAGAATAACTGAGAATTCTGCGGCTCCCTGGATTGGAGATTTTTTAAAGTAGTTCAAGACTGTACAACACGAATGCTGTGATTTTGATTGTGTCCTTCGTTTCCATAATGGAAAAGCTCATTTTTACATATACATATTAACAAGGTTAGAGCTGTATTGTGATGACCATGCAAGACTATTTTATTTAGACGTTTACTATTTCTATTCCATCTCGCTCCACAAATTTGTGTTCAGTTTTGAAATACAAAGAAAAAGTAGAATTGATTTTTGGTCGCAGTAGCACTTTAAGATGTGGTCATTTCTCCTATTTAGGTGCATTTATTTTAGCCAGGAGTGTCACTGATAAGCCTTTTTAACTAACTGTTGTCTTTTGTTCTTTCTGATGCAGCCTTGCAGTTCAGATAATCCTTCACTCAGACATCCACTATCAATCACAGTCCCAACTCAGTCAAACAGTGTCAGTAATTCAACACCATTGAGTAAGTACAGGTAGATACATGTCAGCTAACCCCAGGTTATCCTAAATACAGTGTTGTACAGGTTGATTTTGTCATTGGTTTCAGCTCAGGCTGCTGGGTTATCTCCTGTTTTGCTTTTATCCTTGCTCCAAGGAAGCCTCAATGTCTAAATTCCAGTTAATTCTGAAAACAGTAAAATTTTACTGTTTTAACTGAATATAATTCATTTTTTGCTACTTATCTACGTTAATTTGGATTGATTTTTTTAAAATTTTTCCCCTCATTTGAGATCATTTGAGAGCAGGTTTAATGCTACCAACACACATCAGTAATTGTTTGTCTAGTTTGATACATGTATATTTAGCCTGAAACATCTTCTTGATCTTGTTATGTACATGATGACCTATGACGGCTCAGTTGTCAGGATTTTGTTAACAGCTATGCTCTGCCACTGTTTAACAAGTGATGCTACAATGATTCTCAATCATTGGTCGATGCAAGTTGCAGTCATCCTTTTTATATAGTAGGTTACCATAGCAACGATATAACCTGCTTGAAAACACCCTTAATTGTAGCTTTACAGTAAGTGCTTATAACCAAAAAACTAAGCTTGTTGACCACCTGTAGAGTGGAACCACCCTACATAATATTTTGAAACTTTGCTAGCCTGCAGCACAGGCGTAATATTTTCCGTATTTCAGGGGAACAGAGGGGTTAGCGAGGCAAGCGTGAGGCAAGTGCGAAGCGCGAGTTGCTTGCGAGGGGAGGATCGCTAAAAAATCCCGCCTGTCCGCATACCATTGTTCAAGCTGTTCCGGCGTTCAAATATAAACACGGCTACCTAATTGGTTTCTTTAAATCACGTGATCCTTGAATGTTTTTCCAAGACGTAACACGATCACATACAGTGATTTGAATCAACAACAGATCGATTTGCGCTAAAATTGTTCAGTGAATTAACTGGAAATACGGTCCAACAGGACTCACCTGCTCCCTGTAGCTCTTCCTGTGTTTCTGAAGTTGCCTCCTTGGCCTTCCTCGCCTGCATGAAATTGCCTGCGACCCATACCTAATTCCCTGCGACAAAAGCCAAGAATATTGAATGAGCAAAATTTAATGAGTTAGTTATTGACTTCGGACTGTTCGGAGGATAAAACGAAACCGAATAAAACAGAATTTCCATTTTTTTAACTAAAAGAAGTAATGTTGAAGAAAACATGGGAAAATTTGAGCAAAAGGCGCCAGTAAAAACCAATTTAAAAACAAGAAATCTGATAGTTTCTTCGCCGCGCACCGCGTGACAAAATAATACAGTGCAGGGAATGAAAGATGAAAGTTGTATTAATCCCCAGGTGTAAATCAAAAAGATAACAAAAAAAACAGGTCAATTATTTCGAGATAAATCGTATTTAAACTGTTATTAAAATTAGTGCCCACTTAGTTCTTTTCTCAGGGGTTCTGCAGTAGCTGAAGAAGACTCAAAAATGTATATTTTAACGAAGCGAATAAACTAGACGAACAAATTGCCGAGGTCGCCGTAAATTAACGTACAAAGTACTTTTCAATTTTAAACCTTAAATTCCCAAATAAAGGTAACCAAAGGAAAGAAACGGGACAGGAAGTTCAGTACCAATAAATTTTCCTTCAAAATGTGGAGAAAAACCTCTCTAAAAGCCGTTTTTCGCTGCATGACAGCATGAAATTCATTCTTCACGCTGAAGCAAAAGCTTGAGTTTACCGACAACTTTCGGCCGTGGCCTTACCAGTCATTCCAAAAGTTGAAGTCAACTTTGTAGTAATACTGTACATTACCATTTTGGTTTTCTTAAAGGGGCAGTGTCTCCGTATTTGGCAACTTTATAAAAAGCTAGGTGTCTTCGCATCAATTGAATTCCAAAAAGAATGGTTTAGTTTTGTTATTAAAGACTATTTGAAGGTACTAAAACTGTTTCCTGTTGCCTGTCGCTATGGATGGCATGGATGGAAATGAATTGAAACTTGAAAAAATTGGCCAACTTTTTCAAGATTCGATGCTACGTCTTTAAAACTCCTCAAGAAATTTATTATGGTTAGCCCTCTCTGATAATATTCATTTGGTATCTTCGTCGTAGCTTTACCAAAGCATTTTGTTTATGAGGAAAGCCTCAAAGTAATGATTTTAGCACAGAATTAACCTGCAAAACTGCAAAATCCTCGTGACACTGCCCCTTCAAGTCCAGGAACCTGCTTTAAATCGGCGATACGTTATCAAAACTCAATTTCAAAAGCACACCGATCGTTACGTAATGTTATTCGAGGCTGGACGTTGAAGGAAAAATTCTTCACCAGAAAGGTTTGAGAGGACTCTGCACTACCTAATATTCCGTTCTGAGGGCACTTAAACATTGATTTGTGTTTTTCCTTTCTATTTTAAGTCCCAAAGAAGTGATTTCTTCGTTTTAGGGGTGAGAACAAGACCTTGGAAGTTTCACATGTAAGATTTGGCCCCAAACGTGCCGTGATCACCATTGTTTTTGTAACACTATGATTGGCTGGTCATTTATGGTGTGTCTGGGGGCGGAAGAGCTTGAACAATGGTATGCTGACAGGCGGATTTTTTAGCGCTTCTTCCCTCACACGCAACTAGCGCTTCGCGCTCGCCCCGCTTTCGCCTCCGTTCGCGAGAAATATGCAAAAAATTACACCTGTTCTGCAGGCTAAAACTTTACAGAAAGTTGCATGGGGTCACCGAGCTTGTTTTTAAGTTATGAGTAGTTAAAGCTAAAATTAAGGTTGTTTTTAGCAGGCCATATTGTTCCTATGGTGACCTACAGCATATTGTGCCACAAAATTGAGAGCAAAATGTTCACCAATGATTGGGAAGTTTCTTGATACCATGATTTTGGCATCAACTGATAAAGAGTGGTTAAATCTACAGTGACAGTGCTGGAAACTGTCTTGAGCTACCCTAATTTCCATCTACCAGAAACACAATTTATTAGAAGAGGGACTTTGTTCGGTGCTAAGCACCATTTTAATTAACAAATTATTGAGGCCTAAGTATTGAACTCAACAGAAATTAAACTTTGATGAAGAGAAATTTAGTTGTAGGAAACATAAGCTACAAGGG
>JAHPZR010006457.1:2500-17500 GCA_019787425.1 Platygyra sinensis
AATTGAACAAAAAGATTCTGCCAATAAGGAAAACATAAACCAGTATTTTGGTGAAGAACTATAGCATTACAAGGAAGAAGTGGATTACACTTTTTTGTGACAGGATGTCGAGGAATCAAACTGCCAATCGGGTAAAATTTTGAAACTTTGAATGTAACAAAAGAATTTACTTGACATGTAAAACATTCTCTGCATTTAACACTTTTGGCTTGTTTCTTGTTCCCGCTGCAGATATCATGCAAGATAAACGCGAGCTCCCGGCCATATCTAATACAGCAAAATATTTTTGCTCCAGGAATTAAGGTTTTTCAGGTTCCGTGTACATTACTCCTGTGAATTTTAAAAACATGACAATTACCGGTCCTTTTGGATTTGTGTTCCAGGAATACTCGGGCAGGGAACTCACGTGATTAACGTCATGTCATCGTTTTGAAAATAGCCTGCGAAAACAGCCGTCCTTCCAACCTTGTTCTCAGGGTCCTGGTAGAAAGAGGTTGCCGTCCTTCTTCGCTCCGGCCGCGAGTGGCATTGCGCGGGCCGGAGAGCGACGAAGGACGGCCTGTTTTCGCAGGCTATTTTGAAAAACACCCGTTTTCAGAAATATGTCTTCCTTCCATTTTGAAGACGTGAATTAGTGTAGACCGTAGGCCTAACCGTAAAAAACGTTTTACAATTTCTCTGGAAGTAGTATGGACGCTGATCTGAGTCATTGTTGCTTTGATCAGAAAAACCCTTCAAAAAAAAAGCGAAAAAAAAAACAGAAGTCGTTTCCGTTTTACAACATATTGAGAGCTTTGTTTTCTCCGCTCTCATTTTATTAAAACTGAACTTTTTTTCTAATTTTCCTTGAGTTGCCCTTCTACAATTATTCGCCGATTTCATAACGTCATGATATATACCACTGACGATTACAAACGAAGTTTAAATAAACTACTGTTTCGAAACCGAGTCCGTTCTCTTCCTTGACGTCCTTAGAAGCCTTTTGTAAAGTAGATCGTTTCCACAAGGTCATGTGGTGATTTCCGTTCAGCTGAAACACGGTTCCTAGCAGAAAAAAACTATTGCCCAAGAACGCAAAACTTAGCGTCACGAATGTATCAGCCTGAGACTTGCCACAATAGCAGACATCTGTTTCTGGGACGAATCGAACTCCTTTGCCTATATACAAGACTGAGACCAAAAAGCAGCTTAAGGACAGTTCGCGCTCAAAACTTCCCACGTAAAGATTTTTTTTAAAAACCTTTGACTGCAGATAGAAAATAAGATTAGATTAAAAAACGTAAAAAAATCGGGGACTCACGAAACTCGTTTTTGCAGGTAATGATAAGGCGTATCACCACAGACCATAGCATTTCTAGGATTTCCAGTTACTCGAGGTTGATTCTGGCTGGATTCATTACTATCGTTATATATTTAAGGCCCCGTCCACACTAATCCGTTTTCAAACGAAAACGGAGCTGTTTTGCTCCGTTTTCAAAAAGATTTGCGTCCACACTTATCGTTTTCGTATCGTTTTCGCCCGTCCACACTACAACGCCGTATCCGTTTTGAAAACGCTTTTATACCCTCAGTGCGCATGCTCAAATGAACTCGACGCATGCGCATTTCAATATATCGGTCCGCGAAATTGGCGCCATTTTGGATACTCACGGTCGAGTGGTCTGGCGCCCGGTCGTGTCTATTTTGATGACGTCACCGTTTTCAGATAGCATCGTTTTCTCCGTCCACACTAGAAAACAGCGTTTTCAAAAAGCATCGTTTTCAAATCGCTCCACTCTGGAGAGCGTTTTCGAATGGCTCCGTTTTCGGTGATCGTTTTCGGCGTTGTAGTGTGGACGATAGCCGTATCCGGAGCAAAACAGCTCCGTTTTCGTTTGAAAACGGATTAGTGTGGACGGGGCCTAAGTTGAAGAATCATATCTAAGTTATGTGTGTTTAACAGAGCATATATAGGCCTATTAGAATTAGCCTTAAAAAAATCCAACTTCTAAGTCGCACACACCTGTATTCATGTACCAATTCGACCCTATTTCAATAGTATATGAGACTCTGAGAGTTAATTATTGAATAATTAAGTTCCCACGTACGGTATGGTTAACTGTGGCTTGAATTATAAGAGTTTGTATGGAGATCAGGAAAATGACATTACAGTCGTTCAATGTATGGGTTATTTACCAAATAAATACTCTTGAACATTAGATGTTGTCATTTTTTCTCATCCTGGAGAGTTTAAAAACGAGATTTGAGCGATTTTTGATATATTTGCCCTACGGTGTTATAATAAGAGACAAGTGTCTCTTATTATAACACCGTAGGGCAAATATATCAAAAATCGCTCAAATCTCGTTTAAACTCTCCAGGATGAGAAAAAATGACAACATCTAATGTTCAAGAGTACTTATTTGGTAAATAACCCATACATTGAACGACTGTAATGTCATTTCCTGATCTCCATACAAACTCTTATAATTCAGCCACAGTTAACCATACAAACCCTTATATTACGCTTGGGTGACCTGTGGTCTAACAACGTTAACAAAGTAAGCTGCTGTTTTCCTTTCCGCGGTCCTGAAAATGCCTGCAAGGGTGCTCTTGTTCTATGCCCTCAGCGCCCTTTTTTCAGTTTTTGACGAGACCAAAACAGTTCATCACACTGGAACAATGATATGCGAGGGTCACTTAGAATTAGCTGACAAAGATGTCAGAATTTCTCAAATGGACGAATACATTTCACCAAAAAGGTGGGTGTCAGGATAAAATATTATTCACTTTAACACACCCTCACAAAAAAAAACCTATTTTATTTCTATTTTATGGCTATTTTAATACTATCACATCAATTTTTTTTTCCTATTTTGTCCTTGCAAATCTCTATTTTATTCCTAGTTTACCAGATGAAGAAACTAGGGCTTTTATTTTATTTGTGTTTTACATTTATTTTAAACCTATTTTTAAGCAAGATACATGTAGAACGAAGTGGGGTATTTTATTTGTATTTTCCCATAAAATCCTGCAAAATAGACTGTTTTATCCCTATTTTTCTTTGGGTGGCAAAGGTGATGACTTGCTCCTTTGCAAAATAGACATAAAATAGGCTATGAAAATCCTACTTTATTTGAGTCAACTTTGACTAATGACAAAATAGCTTTAAAATACACTATTTTATTCCTGTTTGTGGATGTTGGTTTGACCCTTGTCTTTTTCATTGCAATAATATGCATAAAGTAGTCTATTTTAATCCTATTTTATCCTAGGCACCCAAACAGTATTTAGAAATGGCAAAGTACATGTGTATTTGTGATAAAATATCGCTATATTTTATTTTGTATTATTCATCAATTCAAGATTCGCTAATGTTACGGTGCAATCTGATTTTCAGGCTGTAAGAACTTCAACAATGAATCTATAGGTTCTACAATTTCCATCACAATCAAACAACAGTACATGGGGTTTGATTATGGAAATCTGGCATTTGAGAAGCTTGAATCAAGTATTAATGTTGACATTCAGTTTTCCTTTAGAAACGTGCATTACAAAACGGTTAGGGTACCTTTAGGAACACACAGGTTGGATGAGAAGGAGATGACAATCACTTGCCCATGAGACTTCTTCATAAACAGCACCATGCATTCCATGCTTCTCACAAGTATATAGTTTTAACTCTGTAAGAGTTATTTCTTGGGATAGTTATACTCTTCTTCAAATGATGTCTGAACACTTTCCAGCCTGTGACAGGCCTTTAAATTCAGTAAAAGCCGAGTTTTTGGTGCACCGCATGAAGGGAATACATATATAACATATTATGCTATTATTACAGTATATATACTGTAACATTTTAAGCCAATTACTCTTTCGGTATTTTTAATTATTATACCGACGCGAGTCATAAGCCGTTAGTTATTGGCAGAAATGTTACAGTATGTAATAAGGATGGTTCCAAATTAAGCCAATAGTTATTGGCCTAAAATGTTACAGTATGTATACTATATCTGGTTGCAAATTAAGCCAATAGTTATTGGCCTAAAATGTTACAGTATGTATATTATATCTAGTTGCAAATTAAGCCAATAGTTATTGGCCTAAAATGTTACAGTATGTAGGTAGGTAGGTAGGTAGGTAGGTAGGTAGGTAGGTAGGTAAGTAGGTAGGTAGGTACTACTAGGTAGGTAGGTAGGTAGGTACATGTAGGTAGGTAGGTAGGTAGGTAGGTAGGTAGGTACTACTAGGTAGGTAGGTAGGTAGGTACATGTAGGTAGGTAGGTAGGTAGGTAGGTAGGTAGGTAGGTAGGTAGGTAGGTAGGTAGGTAGGTAGGTAGGTATGTATGTATGTATGACCTTTATTTAAACACAATTAAAATTAAAGCTACAAGCTTGTGGGGTCGTAATTCAAATGAGAAAAATTAACTGTGAAAAGGGCTATTAAGTAATAATAATTTCCACTGATGATTATAATTCATCAAATACTTTCACTCTTATGTGATTCTTCTACAATCACATGATTGAATGTTCCCAAGCTCAAACTAGGAAACGTCCAAGTGATAATTTATTTCCCAATTTTCAAAACCGTGCATGTTACAAAAAAAAAATATTTGAAGGATAATAAACACAATAGTCTCAATTTGGCACAAAAATATGCTCAAATATTTGTCCTTGGGCATTAAGGTAGCAGTTAAATGGATTGTACTACCTACACATATGTAAAATGTTTGTGTTGTATTCATGGACAGTGCATATAAGCCGAGTGTAAGGTGCATGTAATCACACACATGTCAAATTTACTGTTCCAGGGGATTTACATGCATTTGCACGTAATTTCATGTGTGTGTATGAATTTTTATTGCAGCAAGAAACCTTTCTGATTCATTTTTTTTTGCAAAACAAAATGCAATATACTAACTTGTATTTGTTTGAATATTCAGCTTAAATTACAATACAGTTGACTACGATATGCTAGATTCAAGAATATTACCGGTGTAAGCTTGACTTATATTTGGTAGTCATAGCATGTGAATATGTGAATACGCATAAGGAATTAGACATGCAATAATAACTAATAACTTTTGTACTGCACAGGAAGTCTGCCTGGGTTGATTTTGGTCACGTGCTAGGCAACTTTATTCAAGAGACAGATCAAACTTCATTTCAGTCATATCAGATAAAAACAATTTATGTTTTCAGATATTAATGATCAATCTTCTAAGGCTTTTTAAACTTAAAGGATAACTAATGGTTGAAAATTAGCAGGAAATCTCAAGCTACTTAACATGTTTTGATGTTATTTCGTGTCTGTCAAGTGTCTGTTTACTTGTTGGAACAGATAAAGTCCATGGACAAATATCCCAGCAAAATTTTACACCAGCTGAAGGCTATAATTTGTTTATTTATCAAATATTATTGATTGACCATTCTGCATTGCCCCTAAAAATCCTCTAAAAATATGCTCAGAAGGTCCATTCTCATTGGTTTATATGTCCTTAACAACAATAGAACAATAGGAGGACCAAAAGATCTTCAGCGGGGGTAGGAGAGGTCATTGTCCTCACATGCCTTTTTATGGCCGGTTACGGCTGGCACGGGAAATTGGGGGTCGGTTTTCGCACAGTTGGTTACGGCCAGCATGGGAGACAATGGGCTAAATTACAATACAGTTGACTACGATAAGCTGGATTCGAGAATATTACCGGTATAAGCTTGACTTATATTTGGTGGTCAAGATAAGTCATCAAAGAAACACATAGCATGTGAATACGCATACGGAATTTGACATGGAATAATAACTAATAACTTTTGTACTGCACAGAACATCTGCCTGGGTTGATTTTGGTCATGTGCTAGGCAACCTTATTCAAGAGACAGATCAAACTTTATTTCAGTCATATCAGATAAAAACAATTTATGTTTTCAGATATTGATGAATCTTCGAAGGCTTTTTAAACTTCTTAGGATAACTAATGGTTGAAAATTAACTGGAAATCTCAAGCTGCTTAACATGTTTTGATGTCATTTCGTGTCTGTCAAGTGTCTGTTTACTTGTTGGAACAGATAAAGTCCATGGACAAATATCCCAGCAAAATTTTGCACCAGCTGAAGGCTATAATTTGTTTATTTATCAAATGTTATTTATTGACTATTCTGCACTGTCCAAGACCAGTAGATTTTCCTGCCTGAGCATGCTACTCTTTTCTTTTTTTTCAAGCCCTGTGTAGCTTTCGTGACAGTTTGAGGTACATGTTTACCTCTTTATAAAGTATGTTAGCTTTTTTTGGTGAAAGAAAATTCCACAAAATGTTACCGGTATATCTGCAATATCAGTATCATTGGGTGCAATGTGCCTGTACAGTCGATTACAACAGCATACTGTCATTTGCATGGACATGTAGATAGCTGTAAATTTTTTTACACTAGCATAAAAGAAATGTCTCTGCTGAACACTGTACAATCATTTTATCTTCCTACCATTCACATCAGAGGGCAACAAAACCTTACAATAACATGCATCAAGATGGGTCATATAAGGTGCATACATGTAAGCTAGAATGCAAGGCCACTTTTAACGATTCACCAAACGAGCCGATTCCTTTGGCTCGGCAGTGGATGAAAGAACAAGGAATAAGTTGTATGGCGTTAAGTTTTGAGTTCATATGTATAGCGGCTCGTTTCGCTCGGCAGTGCATAAAAGAACGAGAAATAATTGATATGCGTGTAAGAGCAAACCAGCCAAACGAGCCGGCTCGTTTAGTGCAAGGTTAAAAGTGGCCCTGTATTCTGTAGTTTAGCCTCACAGCCCGTATTCTGTATAGTTAGCCGCACAACCAAAGGCAAAACGAAATGGTTCAAAATTAAATTAAGCAATAATTGCTTACCTGTTGTTGATGTTGCTTTCTACTCTAATCGCTATCTTCACCTTTTGCGTAACAGAAAACTTTGCCTTGAGACCGATGAAGAAGCGAAGGTAGAATGTATTTTGCCCCGCTAAAACAGATCCAGCTCCAGTTCGAAGCAACCGATTCCAACGATCGGCGCGACCTTGTTCCAGTTCAACAGTTCAACGAACTGACAAAATGGCGGGAGAATCGAGAGAACCTGGTACCTAACGTGAAAACCGCTGATTCCTAGTTGTTGCAGATCGGGTACTCACTTGCACTCTGCGTCGTTCTTATAATTACGAAGGCACAAAGAGAGCCCAAATTGGTAGAAAACGCCGAATTGAAACACAGGGAACATACATGTAAAAGCTCAGAGTTAGTTGTATTAGTCTTACGTGTAAAATGGTCTCCACAAATTAATCACACCCTCAAGTGGAGTTCACAACTATAACACTAGATATGCTTCAAAAGAGAACTTATACAGACCAGTGTCCAGAACCAACAATGGCCTTTCAAGATTTTCATCTATGGCCTCTAGGATCTGGGAAAAAGTACCTTACAGATTGAAAATTTTGCCGTTTTCTTCTTTTATTCAACAGTATAAACACCATCTTCTTGTTAACCAAAATTAATTTATTTTTCCACTGTTATTTTCACTTTGATAATTTATATTACTGTAGTAAGAAAAACACTCATAGAAATATCGATTTTTTTTAATGTAACATTACTTAGATGTATTAATAATTTACTACCTAATGAATAGTTATTATTACTTTTCTCTTTGTAAAACATAAAACTAGCATGCCAGCTTATTACAAATATTTTTCTTTCTCGTGACATCATGTGGTAGTGACCATCTCGAAAGCATTTGCTACTATGGTCACTACGCACCTCTCCTTTTTTTTCTTCAATATATAAAACTATGTTCTCTTTATTTTCTCCTTTCTATTTTTATTTTAGCTGTAGTTAATGATATAAATAGTGCAAAATAAAGAATCTTGAATCTTGAATCTTGACATTATTCTCCTTGAAACGAGAAATAAATGTTTAATTCGCCGTGAACCGTGATTTTCATTACGTCTTTGTTTTTCGTAAATTGTGAAAGGACCTTTTTATTTTCCGTGAAACATGATCTAGACCTCCCTTTATCACCCTCGATTATGCCGAGATAATTTTGAGCATATTACTATATCTGGAGCATCTTGCATAATGCTGGCATAATACTAATATTTTTGGAGCATAATGCCTCTGTTTCTGAAAAGTGTGAGAGGTGTATGCAAATTTTGCCAGCAACTCGCTCTAGAAATATGTACAAAATTGATGAAAGTGGGAATATTTTTGGAACTTGATACCTTAGACTCGTACCCAGTGCATTTTTCCAGGTTTCCGAGCTTGTATATGGGTTCGTGGATTTGCATTATTGGCACTTGCTCATGAGATGTTTAAGGTAATTCCCCTGAAATAAAACTGACAATAGATTTTCGTTCAAACTTTGCCCACTGAATATTTATCATATGAGAACTTCAATTTTGAAATAAAAAAGGGGGGTGCCCATACTCCTTAAGGAGCACTGGGGCATTGCGGAAAATGACCCATTTTGGCATTATTTAACGCTTATTACAAGAACGCATTCTCAGTAATAATTGTAAATTTTTGTGACCGACCCTCATGAGAACACGCATTAAATTGGAGTCAATTCATTGTGTCGGACACAAATAAACTTTTTAAGTTTGATTTAGGCAGAAAGCTGAATTCTTGATTAAAATTTCAACCAAATTTCTTGACATGGTTACCATGGGGCAAGATAGAAAAGACCACAGTTTACTTGCTATTTTCGTTATTTATTCAATTTTCAGCAATAGGAATCAGATCAATCTTTCCTCAAGCAAAGTTTGTGACAAGTTGATTACAATGACTGAAAAAAAAATTGGGGTGCCCGTGCTCGTTGGTGAGCTATAGCCATTTTCCAATTGACAGCGCTCAATATCGAGGCAAATCCGCTATGTTTTCAATATGCGCGTGCACGCGGGCGCGCTAAATGACGCCATAAATTATGCGCAGAAAGGATGCGCTGTGCAATTGTGAGGAATAACCCGACTGGATAATTATTGTCTAGCATTTCTTTCAAAATTGAAAGACTGGGAAGATTTATTAATAGGTACGAGCCTCTTGGGGGTGGAAGTGTCATTTTAGTCCGGCATAATTTGAGCATAATACCTCCAGCCGAGCATAACTTTGAGCATAATACCCTATTTTCATGGGTGACGCCCGAAAGAATAATACTCTATTTTTTGAGCATTATTCGGCAGACCCTATCCCCGATAATGACGGTATTTCGTATGTGTAAATCTGGGCGCGCTATAACAGCCCAACTTGTAACTCTTACAAAAATGCTCCAAAGATGTTTTTCCTTTCTCTATTTACTGTTCGTCCTTTATCATTCTATGTGCGCTTTATGGCGGTGTTACACTTAAACTTTACGCGCCTTCATAATACCGCTGAAAAGCTCTCTCTAGTTAGGTTGTCATTTCGTGCCGTGAAAGTCCCATTTTCTCCATAACTTGGTATTACATCGTTTGAACAGTTTACGTTGGTTAAACCGGCGTTACATGCAGGAGCCACCGCGGGGGAGGGGTTGGTAGAGCTATAGCCCTACCACTTTTATTGCTGGACTGGATTATTGTCTAGGGCTCCAGATGGTGCGCTTGCTGCAAATGTAAGATAAATGGCGAAACACTGACCTAACGTTTGTTTGTATTGGCTAGACTTTTTTAGCTCCACCACTTTACCATTATATGATTTTTGTAGGGTTTAAACAGGCCCTCTGTGAAATTTAGATCTTTTCTTTCTCTAAGAGTACCCATTTTACATCTACATAGTTTTTAGAGTTTTCGAAAACCCCCATTATCGCATTTAAATTGTTTTCACAGCCTTTTCAAGGTCTCCTTTGTTGATTTATATCAGTTTTCACAGGTTACTTACAGCCACCACCTCCGCCCCCTCACCCGTAGCCCCTAGTTTTCCATTCAAAGATGTTTTACAGGCGGCTCTAGGTTTATTTACATGGTTTTCATATGTTTCACACAGGCCCCTTTTTTCATTTACATGGTTTTTACGTGTTTCTTTCAGGCCCCTTTCATTCATTTACATGGTTCTTACAGGGTTACAAACAGGCCCCCCTTTTCATTTACATGGTTTTTACATGTTTCCAAACAGTCCTCCTTTTTTCATTTACATGGTTTTTACATGTTTCCAAACAGGCCTCCTTTTTTCATTTACATGGTTTTTACATGTTTCATACAGGCCCCCTTTTTGCATTTCCATGGTATTTACAGAATGACATTTCCAGAATTTTTATAGCATTCGGTTGAATTATTTACACATTTTTACACGGTTTAGTAGAGCAATTTACATGTTTTTTTCCAACAGAAGATACTGTAAAAGTGCTTAAAATATTTTACAGGTTTTTTACATGTTCTTCAAATAATCTTCGTCGAAACAGACAATGTAAATCGCCATTTACAGAACATTTACATGCTGTATTAAAAGCTGTAAATTTCCTGTAAATTTATTTTACAATACCCCAACATGTAAATTGAAATTTACAAGCAATGTAAATCAAGATTTACATACTGTAAATTAAAATTGACATGTCCATAGAAATTTTCAACTTTTCCAGTGTATTAGAAGCAAATAAAACCTCTCAACGCCTTAAAATTACTACAGCTACTATTTTATTTAGTAAATTTCACGAAAAACCCTTTTGTCTTGATTTAACACGTATGGCTAGAAGCCAAAACGTCTCTACGATTGCCCTCTCTACCTCTTCGTATGGTTTAACCTCTTTATGAGTGGGGGTGTCCTCAAACATCACAAAAATACCGAGATATTCATTATAGCCGATTATGTGCTTGGTAAACGTTTCGCTGCCAAGTCCCTATCAAGCCACTTAGGCAACCGTTTGTTTCTTCGCTTATGGTCATTATCGTTGTCTCGTTGGTTTCAAATGTTGATACACTTTTCCGTAAGGTTTGTTTTGACCAATTCGTTTTTAAATTCATTACAATGACTTGGAAGATTTTTTTTTCAGAATAAGTCTTGGTAGATTTAGTTTTATCTTGATTTATATTTTTTATTATTTATTTTTACAATGACTTTCATGATTTTTTTTTTCAGAATTAGTCTTGGTAGGTTTAGTTTGATCTTGATTTATATCTTATGTTTTACTCCAAATTGCTTAGTGTCTTTTTCGACTGAATTGCGCTTAGAGAGAACACTGATTGCACATCTTGGGATGTTATTTATTTATTTATTTATTATTATTATTATTATTATTATTATTACTTTTATTATTATTGTTATTATTATTATTATTATTATTATTATTATTATTATTATTACCGACTTGCTGCTAAAAAAGAAAACACTTTCTGCCTGCAGCTTTTTTTTTTTGTTTTTGTTTTTTTTTAATCAGACACAAATGTTGATCTTTATTAACTGTTACGTAGGCTTACAACTGGAAGATGAATTCGTGTAGAAAAATCTAAGCAAAAACGTTGTTTGCACTCCAAATTGCTGAGAATTACAAAGAATTGCTCCCCTCGAGCGCAGCAGATATTTCATACCCATTCAAACTGTACACCCTTGAATTGCACAATTGGGAAATATTTATTTAAGCTGTGGCAATATACACTATTATGACCATGCTGCTGTCAGTTTTAATATTAAAATGAATATATCTAGGAAGCAAATTAAAACACTCAACGCTGTAAAAATACTACAACTATAACCTTATTTATTAAGTTTCGAAAAAAAAGATCTTTTTCGTATTGATCTGCACTAAAAGCCAATGTCTCTGTAATTTCCCTTTCTTTGTCTCCACAAGATTTAGACTCGGAAATATACATTCTAGCCGATTAGGTACACGGTGAAAGTTTTCCTGCCGCGTCCACGACGAGCTTCTTAGGCAACCATTTACTTGATGTTCGCTAATAATGATTATCACTGTCCCGTTTGCTTCCAATGATGGTATACTTTTCCGTAAGTTTTTTTTGGAACAATTTATTTTTACATTCCTTTTTATAGTAATTGAAGATTTTACGTGGAAATAGTCTTGGTAGAGTTACTTTTGTTGTGTTTTATATCTTGTTTTACTTAATAATGTCTTTCTCGATTTAACTGCGCTTAGGGAGAATATTAATTGAACATTCATTTCAAGACAAAAAACTTCAATACCATAGTTATAATAACATAGCATGAGTCAAGCAGGAAGTCAGAACCAGGATAAAATCCTATTCAAACGGCTCCTACCTTCACTAAAGCCTGGAATGCAGGTAACAGCCTCTGCGATAATCAAAGGCAACATGATATTCTATCCAGAGAAGAAAGCGTACTCGAGATAACAGAGCACTATACTTATAGCTAAAACATACTGTTCAGCTGACAGATGGTGATTATTGACTATTAAGGAATAAAAAAACAACAACAACAACAACGACAATAATTGGTCATTTTAATTAGAGGAATCATAGGATTATCCTGAAACCAATATTTTTCGAAAACCTCAATTTCCAAAAGTTTACCATCCACACGAACACGAAAAGCCGCGTCTTAAAAATCATAATTTAACTACAGTACGCATAACGAATTCATGCTATAAAGGAAGGCACTTTCTTCCCGCAGTTTTTAACGCGTTATTGGTGTCCAGGAGAGCTGGAAAATATACTTAAAAACCATAAGCACTCAAGCACAGCGGGTATTTCATACCCATCCAAACAGTACACACTCGGGTGCACTATTAGGAAATATTTGCTCAAGCTGTGGCAACAACCACTGTAATGATCATGCTGCTGTCAGTTTTAATATCAAACTGAATAGATTCAGGAAGCAAATTAAAACACTCAACACTGTAAAATTACTACAGCTACCACTTTATTTATTAAGTTTCGAAAAAATATATATATATTTCGCATTCATCAAACATCTACACTAAAAGGCAAAATGTCTCTATGATTTCCCTCTCTTCCTTTCCTTAAGATTTAATTGCTTTCGTAGTGGGTGTGTCTGCAAACATTGCCGACCAAAATATCGAAATATACATTTTAGCCAATTAGATACTCAGTTAATATTTTGCTGCCACATCCACATCGAGCTACCTAGACAACCGTTTACTTGTTCGCTTATGGTCGTTATCGTTGTCCCGTTGGTTTCAAATGTTGGTACACTTTTCCGTAGGGTTTATTTGAAACAATTTACAATTACTTTGAACATTTTATTCAGAAAAAAAGTCTTGGTACAGTTACTTTTATCGTGTTTTTGAAAGCAAAAAAAAATTCGATACATTAATTTAGAACCAGAAGAGGTCCCTATCAAAGCGGCTCCCACCTTCAGTAAGGGTTGGAATGCAGAGAACTGCTGCAGCGATAATTAGAGACAACATGATGTTGTATCCAGCGAAGGAAGTGTACTCGAGATAACAGACCGCTATACTTATAGCTAAAACACATTGTTCTTCTGACAGATGAGGATTATTGGCTTATTACAATAAAGCAATCATTGGTCATTTCACTCAGGGAAATTATTTGATTATTCTGACACCAATGTTTTAAAAACATCAATCCCAAAAAGTTTTCCGTTTACACGAACATTAAAAGCCGACGTTTTTAACCATAGCACGCATAACGACTTACTGCTAAATCTGGCAGATGGTGGTTATTGGCTAATTTAAAAAAAGAGCATCCAAAAAAGAAAATTCAGGAAAGAAATAGTAAAAATTTTATAACAGTTTTCTGTATAGAATTCTATGATTTCTGGTGAAAACCTCATCTCAATCGGATGAAATGGCGCCCAGTCTGCTCTAAAGAACTTGTAATCTATCCCCTCTTTAGGAATTATTCTCCCAACTTGGAACAAGTTAGTTTCTCACCCGAGAAAGATTTCTGTTTTGTTCTGACAGATGAGGATTATTGGCTTATTAAAATAAAGCAATCATTGGTCATTTCACTCAGAGAAATTATTTGATTATCCTGACACCAATGTTTTAAAAACATCAATTCCAAAAAGTTTTCCGTTTACACGAACATTAAAAGCCGACGTTTTTAACCATAGAACGCATAACGACTTACTGCTAAATCTGGCAGATGGTGGTTATTGGCTAATTTAAAAAAAGAGCTTTCATTGATCACTTCATTCAGGGATGTCATATGATTATCCTGACACCACAGTTTTCGAAAACCTCAAATTCAGAAAAGCCGCTGGTCTGAAATCCGTATCTCTGAATTATAAATTAACCATAGCACGCATAGCAATATGCTGCTAAATAAGAAAACAGTTTCTGCCTGCAGTTTTTAATTAGACACAGAGGTTGTTTTTTATTAGTCACTGAGTTATTAAGTACATTTACAACTGGAAGGTAATTGCGTGTAGAAAAAAAATGAAAAAAGACCTTATTTGAACACCAAATTGCTGAAAATTAGCAAGAATTGTTCCCCTTTACTTTATACAGTACTTCTAAAGTGTGCCTTAAACCCAGAGTTTATGCATTTAACGCGTCGATGGTGTTCAGGAGACGGCTGGAAAATGTGCTCAAAAACCATAAGCACTCGGCACAGCGGATATTTCATACCCATGCAAACTGTGCACACTTGGCGGGATTGCACAATTAGGAAATGTTTACCTAATCTGTGGCAGCATACACTGTAAAGATCATGCTGCTGTCAGTTTCAATATGAACTGAATATATCTAGGAAGAAAATTAAAACAGTCAACGCTGTAAATTACTACAGCTACTACTTTATTTATTAAGTTTCGAAAAAGAGCTCTTTCGCGTTCAGTTGATCAAACATCTGCACTAAATGCTAAATTGTCTCTATGATTTCTCCGTCGTTCTCTCCGTAATATTTTATCTCTTTCATAGTAGGTGTCTCTGCAAACATCAGAAAACTCCCGCAATTACAATATACATTTTAGCTTACATATTACTCAGTAAAAGTTTTGCCGCCACTTCCACATCGAGCTACTTAGGCACTCATTTTCTTGTTCATTTTTGGTCATTATCGTTGAAATTTCCAGGTCTTGCGTCAGTTTTCTGATGTAAATAAAGTTATCCATCTTACTCAACACACTGTTCACTTTG
>JAHPZR010006457.1:22500-49892 GCA_019787425.1 Platygyra sinensis
ATGTCTACTCCAGCGCGCGCGCTTAAACCATGGCTTGCGTGATGCGCAGAATGTGTGCGCACCAACAAAAGTAGGCACCGTCCTTAATTCCAGAATAAAATGAGGCCACCCAATGGCCGTGGAAAATGTTTGCGTACAATTAAGTGATTAGCCAATTTTGAATTCTAGTCCCTCCAAGGCACTTTCAATCGATCTGCGATTGCGATCACATCCTCCCAAAAGAGTAATTAAACCGCCGGTTCAGTTGTTCAAACTTTTGAGCACTATTTGAAGAAATAGCGTTGAAAGCTATTCACAAAGATACGAAAGCGACCACTTTCTATCTTGCTTGCTGTAAATACTTGTTCCCTAAATTTAAAATATAACGTTTACAAACGTATGCTGGGCGGCAAGCAGTGTCAGTTTCATTGCAAAACCAAATATGCTTGAGCGTAGATTTCGTTAAGATATTGTTCTTTGTCTCAGATTATACCAAACGAGCGTCGTTAATTGATTTTAGGTCATACTTGTCAAAATATAACCGTCTCCTTTAATCACAGGAGAGTAAACATGTATTATTCCATATGGCACAATAAAGCTTCCGCGCATATTGACTTATAGATGACTCTTACCATACATATATCTAAAGGGAAAAAAGTATATACCTGTGTGTAACGTTTGGTTCTGAAATGCTTATGAAATACTTATCGGCGGATACCGAGTGAAACTAGGGAAGAAAGAAAATCTGTTCTGCTTTCACATCTTTGATGGAGTCTTGACTTCTCAACGGACTCGTTAGTTAACCTCGGAGTACCTCTAATTAGTTTATCTGCCAATCATTATGGTATAGGAAAAACAAACAAGCCATGTAATAACAAATCCTTTTTAAAAGCGACGCTGTTGTTTGAAGCGGCATCAAAAAAAAGTGAACGTAGGCCGCGTTAAGAAGATTAGAAACAGGCAATATGTCTTCTTCAATTGTTGTGCAGCTGGTTTGTGTTGCTTATATCTTTTTAAACTACTTTGAAGGTTAGTTTAATCATTTTTCATCTTCATTTTATGTTTTTTACTGCCGCTGAAATATTTGTCCGATCATGCTTTCGCGTCTTGGTAGACGAAGGTAGAAGTGTATTCACTGGTGATCCGATTAGCGGTAACTGACAAAAACACCGATTATCTTTCTTTCTTTCTTTCTTTTTTTTTCTGGTAACACAATGACATAGTCTGTTCAGGGATTTGTTAAATCGTATATAAATTGAAAAGAACTGTTTCTCCTAAAAAGAAAAAAACAAAACAAAAACAAAACAAAACGAAACGAAAAGAGCCATCAATATGTCCCCGAATATCTGCAGGTGTGTTATTTAACATAACAACAGAGAGAATGTTCTGATATCATATCCGATCATCAAATACCAAGGAACAGGACTAAGGATGTGGGAAATAAAATTGCAGTTTACTTTTTTTTTTTTTAACCACGACGTTTTTAGCGGATTTCCGTTTCAAATAAAATGGCAAGATTCATTGAAGATGACCGTTAAGGTTATATTTGTCACAGCTGAGTGACCTCGTCCGCATACATTTAGTCTTCTCCATTATCTTCACTTTCTTCCCAACAACGGCTTCAAAGATATAACATGTTTCAACAGAAACGTCTGCCTCTTAAGCACAAATATTACAGAAAATGCATATTGAATTTATTCACGTTACCACCTTGAGCAAACTTTCGCCGTTGTACATAGGTAAGACAGAATAAGACTCAGTTGCATTTCATATGTTGTAGCTTCTTTTTCGATTTAACAAATTGACGTCAGCTTTTTATGCCTCTGTCCTCCTATAAATGATGAATCGCGTCATAGCATTGTCAAAATGGCTATGGAACCACTAGCCGCAGGCGAGTACATGGTTCCGCAGTAAAATTTTACAACGTGTCCACGTAATTTATCATTAACAGGACGACAGAGGCATAACAAGACGTCCTAAACAAATATAAGTGAATTTTATTCAAATGAGGCAAACGTTAAAGAAGTCAATAAATTTCCATTGGTTAAAAAGTTGACACCTTAACAGCTAAAAATTGAACAGCTGAAAACTTGAATAAAGTAAAATTATGTCCGTCTTTACTCTTCAGTGATGATAAAAAATGAACTAATCAGAGCGCGAGAAATTAGACCGTTATTGTAAAATAAAATATTATATTTTAATCTAAAAAGAAAATATGTATATGGAGTTTAACTGATGAGTGGACCAACGTTTGTTGGTCTACGAAACAGAACTGTATTAAAATCCACATGTACTCATATTGAGTAGACTACATACTGATATTACCGCTCCTTAACTGTTGAGCACTTTTCTGGAATCAACGGTGAACACTAATTGAGTTTATATATATATATATATATATATATATATATATATATATATATATATATATATATATATATATATATATATATATATACCTGGAGTTATGAAAACCGGGTCAGCAAACCTTAACTTTTTGTGTAACTTTTCACAACTTCCCCAGTGTCTAATATTAGCTTGTTTACTGCTTGTTTACTAGGAGGGGGGGGGGGGGGGGGGGGGAATCCTTAATGGCAGAAGCTTGTAGAGCTTACCTAGCCTGAAATGTTATCTTTTATTTTGTTTAGCCCAACTCCCCCCCCCTCCCCCCTCCCTCCCTCTCTTTGCCCCTTATCCACTTGGTGTTAAGTTTTACCCAGGCTACACTCGGCTGAATGTTAGTTTCGCGCGGTATCTTGGAGGTGCGTTGTTCAATTAGCTTTCTATAACTGCTGTCTAAAGGAAGTCTGCCGGAGGACATCATTAAGTCCAATGAAGGTGCAAGTCGAACGATTTGCTAGCAAGCGTCGTCTATTATCGTGCATGAAGCCGTCCTGAGATGTATTTTTGGGTGCGGGACGTGATTTAGTCCCGTTTGGACACGCTGCATGTGACGATAATGTGTGCTTGCTTTAGACAGCAAAGAGCCTTAGCCGCATCAATTTAGGGCTTAGACGTGCACTGTAGCGGACATTTCTAGCTGCTGTTGGCGTTATTTGGCCTGAACTTTGATGCGGACTAAGACTTAGACAAAAATCTGTTGTAGAGATGAGATTCTACTTCCCCGCCGCTTGAAATCGAAGTACATCCGGGACATTGCTATTTGCGAGCAAAACATGGCCACGAACAGTGTCAAGGAAAGCACGTCAAAGGCTGATCGATCGTGAGTAAACCTTTCATTTCCTTGTTTTATCAATTTCAGGCGTTTTCGGCCTAGCTAACTATCAGACATGTCTGTAATTCGCTAGCGCGGGGGAGATTATTGCTGTGGTTTCCGGTCGGTAATTGACCTGCTGACAGCATGCGGCAATTAATTATGTCCGAGTTTGTTTGAAGTTCAAGCGATTCTCCATGTAAGAAGCTCTTGCTCAGTCCATTCAGGACGATTTAGGCCTTTAGAAAGCTATAGATCAACTCTCCGCTGTGGTTTTGATATGTGTACGTTCGTGTTTATTTAGACTCGAATTTCATTTTAATGCACTGCTAATTAAATTGTACAATTCGTGATTCAACTAAAACAAAGTGAATTTAGACTCCCTGGCCTCCAAAGGCATACAGAAAAGTTATTTCCTTTTTATTTGAACTACGATAAGCCTTGTGGAGAGCTAGCTCTAGGAGAGAATTGTATCAAGATTATCAGTCAGGACAAGTCAAATTCTCTAGGTATGTTTCTGGAAATACAGAGAGATATTAGGCTGAAATGTCACGTAACGGCGTCGTTTATGCTGACATGTAGGAATCAATTCCATGCGAAATCCTGTTGTTTATCGGTCCGCGAAAAAAGTATGGTTTTGCTGTCTATTTAAGTTGCTGTGTAAGCCTGAACCAGTGCAGCGAAAGTGTGTGATAGTGTGATTTCCGCATGGTGTTGACAGGTATATGATGTCTTGTTTAAGTGCTGTTTTGCCAAAATAGTCTGTGTCAGGCACTAATATTTTGACGTCGGTGTTAAGCTTAGCTGATCGTACCTTGGAAAAAGCATTTCTCGACTCGGAAAAATTGGATCTAGGTCTAGTTTCAGCGAGCTCTAATGGCATTGAGCCATAGACCAGTCGCTTGTGCAGACAAGGTGACAAGTTGTGCACTATGTTTTTAAAATTTCATTCAGTTTGTTGTCTATTCCATGCGAAATCCTGTAGTTTATCGGACCGCGAAAAAAGCAGTGTTTTGCTGACTATGTAAGTTGCTATGTAAGCCTTATCAGGCACTCTATCGCAGCAGCGAACTGTACTTAAAAATTTCTAGGCTGAAATGACATCGTTTTGAAACTTCGCCGGAAGTCAGGTTACTGAATAAATGTTCTAAAATTTGCGTCATTCTAAACTTCGACTCATTGGAATGCTTCTAGGGACCATTAACTTACTGCTCGGCGTCAGATATAGGCTTTTTTATCGGCCTTTGGACGGATTTTATTGCTTTTAACTGCCAAGTAGTAGAATGAGCCCTTACCTTTGCTAACCCTGTTTTCAAAAATTCAGGTATATATATATCCTCTGGATCCTCTTACTGGGAGTTCATCGTTGGGTAAACTGCTTTTATCCTCACTATATATATATATATATATATATATATATATATATATATATATATATATATATATATATATATATATATATATATATATATATATATATATATATATATATATAGTGAGGATAAAAGCAGTTTACCCAACGATGAACTCCCAGTAAGAGGATCCAGAGGATACGTGTCTCTCCGTAAATCTGTAGATTGGTATAATAAAACGACGAAGAGACAAACTCTTGACAGTTCCAACGTTTAATCGACGTTTCGGCCTTCGGCCTTCTTCAGGATAGTTTAAAAGTTAAAAATTAAAAAAGCCATTGTATATAGCTTTTTTAATTTTTAACTTTTAAACTATCCTGAAGAAGGCCGAAGGCCGAAACGTCGATTAAACGCTGGAACTGTCAAGAGTTTGTCTCTTCGTCGTTTTATTATACCAATCTATATATATATATATATATATATATATATATATATATATATATATATATATATATATATATACATATATATATATATATATAAATATAGATTGGTATAATAAAACGACGAAGAGACATATATATATATATATATATATATATATATATATATATATATTTTTTTTTATTATCAAACTTTTAGCTGACGCGTCTTCGTGTTTTCTCATTTTTTTTCTTGTGATCTCAATTAAGTAAAGTTAAGGGCTTGTTTGTTAATTGTTAAACTTGCAATAAATAACCTGTGTTCATTGTTTCCATTAAGTGTCTGTAGGCTCATGCATAGATGAAGGATTTTGTAACGAAAGGGATGATGGAAACTATAGGAATCCAAACACTTGTTTTGGATACATTGCGTGCTCCGGAGGCATCGCTCATGAAATGCCCTGTGCAGACGGACTGACGTTTAACGAGGATGAAAATGTGTGTGACTATCCAGAGAACACAGAGTGTGAGACAGGTACCACACTGCATAGTGACATTTCTTTAATATAGAGAGATGTTAAATTGACTCTACTGCCATGATGTTCATCCCTTTGTAGTATCTTTGTTTTCTGTTCAGCTGATTCATCAAGATTTTAAGAATGTATGTCAGAGAAAAACAGGCGGATTTGAAAAATGTCGGAAGAAGGGGGTCGGCCGATCTCTACCATGTTTATGTTGCATAAAGGTCGTAGCCAACTAATAACCATGGTAACATTTTTTTGTCCATTGTCTTAATTGTTTCGGAGAACAGACCACCCCCCCAAAAATATGCCCGGTGGCGTGACAAAAGTTGTGATTTTAGGTCAACTTTAGCAGTGTGTATCTCTGAGGTTATTCAAGTAACAGACTTGATTTCACATCAACATCACAGTTGTTCTTTGATAATTCAAATGCAATCAAGGACAAATGTTTGCTATACATCGCTTAAGTTACTCATGCAAACTTAGAAGGCATACTTCGTGTCATTTTAAAAACTGGCAAAACTGGGCATTTTCAAATTCTTGTTTCTCGAGGGTCCGGGAAGATACAAATATTCTACTTATCGCTAGTTACTCACCACACATAGGTCAATGTTTTAAGCCAGTGTTAAAATTGGTCCAGCGAATTTAAATTTTTCAACGGTTCCCTTTTTTACCGCTTTGTGGATTGTCATTTTCCAAGGCAATTTCTATACAACTGTGACTTCAGTGCTGCTGGCAATCTCATTATCCGGATTTTGCCGAGTTGACTCCCCCAGCGGATAAAAACAACCAATAACGACGGTTTCTTGTGGTGTTACTCATGTTTTCGATGCAAGTTAAATCCACTTTACGCGAGTTTCAAGGACACATTCTGCTACAGATTGCGTGACAGCACTGGTTTTCAGTGTGGCCATCAAACCAAAGCGAAATTTCGGGTACAATTGGCGTTGATACACAGAATGGTAACGTTTTCCTTGAATAGGTGTTCTTGGACCAGAAAAAGCTTTGAAAAAACCATAAGTGGGCTGAAAGTGTCTTGCATCCGCCTGTATTCGTTGTACTGACCTCGCACAGTAGAAAGTAGAAAGCTTCTTTGGAGTCCGTGGGCTTGTTTGTTAATGTTCGGATAATCATTGATTTCCTTCGAGTTTCCTTGTTAATTCGTCAGCCAAGATAATGGTAGACGGATATCTGAAAAAAACCGTTTGCTTGTAGTGATCCAGATCGATATCTAGATGTATTTAACCGACCCAGTCACGGTGCTTGGTAGCCTGGCTTCTTAGTAAAAAGAAAAGAAAAGAAAAGAAAAGAAAAATTGTAAGGTGTGGACTACCGGAATACTGCTGGAATTTGCGCTGGAATACGAGAAACTAGCAATCAAGTTCTTTTCAGCGAAGGCTTAGAAAAATTTTAAGTATGGTCAGTGCATGAGAAATAATGAAAAAAGCAAATAACAAAAATAAGCTACAGAAGTTCCCATTGAGTAATTAGGACAGTAAGGTAAAAGTGAATTTTGACACAAATATCGATTGACGGTTTTATTATTTTCTTTGATATACTCAGCGGTATTTACACTCAGCAGCCCCTTGGACTGTAAAGCTTTTTTATGTGGGTAGTTAAACGTTCATGCGAACTTTTTTCCTTGATAAGCAAACCTGACGGCTATGCAGTGGTAGACCTCGACCTATATATAGATATAGTGACTATAAAGTGCAAGGGACCGCATACGATAAACGCTGCCAACGTAGGATCTACAAGAGATCTGATCAGCCAAAAAAAATATGTATAAGGGCAATGAACTGCAAGGCTGATACTACGGGAAACACGTAACACTTTGGTCTTCTTGCGCTCCGAGACACGTGATGTGGCAACGCGTGTTTTGGAGCGCAAGTGAGTTCAAACTACGGAACTTGATATAGTGAACGGGTCATTTTGCAATTTATGTGCGTTGGCTCTTGGACGGCGTTACATATCTTCGCTACACTGTGCTGACGAGCTCCAACAAGAGCAAAACAGCTGTCCACAGTTGCGATCCTGCTTTATCGGTTCTGGTCGTGTTGGTGTCTAGAACCGTTTTTCCCGTAGTATCAGCCTTGCAGTTTATTGCCCATATAGATTTAGTATAAATCTACTTCCGTTCTATCACGAATGCCGTTCTCTGATTGGCTACGTACGCTACTCACTATCTATTCTGTGATAGATAGTGAGTAGCGTAACAGTGTGCGCTTGTTAACAAAATGACGGCCGTTTCTTGGCGTTTTCGAAGTGTTGAGAAGAGATTTAGATTAAGTTTTGAGCGACTAGTAGATTTATACTAAAACAATTAGATTATTCGCTCTCGATGTCTATCGCGCGATAGTTGACTCGGGCTGCACCCTCGTCAACTATCACACGATAGAAATCTCGAGCTCATAATCTAATTGTTAAATAGACCTACATTCTCTCCCCATCCCTTAAGGAGCAAGCATGTTAAGGCTGAAAGAGGTTTGGCTTTGGCACTTTAATTAAGGTTTCGTTGTTGGATTCGCTTGTCATCATGACGTAATGGCCCAAAGGGACGGACACCCCCCCCCCCCCCCCCACAGCTTCCATTTTTGGACGAAGCCCGGTGTAGTGACCGGAAAATATTCATCAGTCGGACCGCTAACAACAACAAAAAAGGTACCCTCTGAACCTTTAAACTGAACAAGACAAGTGAATAGTACTTTTCGCGCGCGCTGATTGGCTAGCTCGGAGGTGATCAGCCAAGTACTATTCACCTCCGAGCAGCCGAAGAAAAACAAAATGGCTTTTGTCGGTACGTTATCACAAATAAAGTTACTCTTTTGGCCGTTAGTTATTCAGCTTGTGTGGTATATACTAAAACAATTATTCACCTCAGTGTCGGTGAAAGTGGTGGATATTTACCTCTACTTCGGTGAATAATTACCGGTTGGATCGATTTGTACTTACCTTCACCAATTGGTACAACGGTATCGTACATCCAGTATATTTCCTCTGAGACTTGCTTGGTCATCCGCCAAACTTTTCCACTGCATATTGTCCTAGATTGATGCAGCGAGTAGCGACAACTGACACCTTTCCTCCCTGGCCAGTTTACAGTTAGATGCTTCCTATGTCACGGACATATTTTCATTTTTTTGATGTCTTCGTCATTGATAACAAGCAGACCAGCTCTATTTTAAAATATGATCTAGCTCTGTAACCTTGTCCCCCACGCGATCCACTCACTCTATTATAGGGGGTCTATTATAGGGCGTCGTACATTCCGTAAACCGCCATATTTTGTTCCTTCGAAACCGCAAACCGCTTTCGTTTTCTTCTAAAAACCGACACCGCCCTACAAGGACTGTAAGTCTTATGCAAATTATGAATGAAATTAAGTCTTACGATATCAATAAACAAACCAACACTTACCGAAGAAGCTCTTTCAGCTGCTGCAATTTGTGCAATGAACGAGGCAGCTTTATGCGAAATGTTTCCTTACTGATAAAATCCTTTGGCGCTGCCCCAAGCTTGTAAAATAAAGCAACACATTTAATTATATCGACATTCGCCACATCGTCCGCCATCTTTCCACGTGCTTTCGTGACCCTTTCGAAGCTCTGAAGCCTGGCCTTATATCAAATTACCTCCCCACCCCTCCCAACATGGCCGGGGACACACTGACTTGGTCTAGCCCTAAAAGGCAATCCTTTTTAAAGAGAGAAGCTTTAAGCAAGGTAAGGTTACCGCTCAGTCTTCTGTGCCTCTTAACTCTGTTTGAACAACCGCCACAAAAACACGCAAAAACCGAAAACCGCGAGCTAAATTTATATTTCCCGCAACCGCACAATAATTTCTTAACCGTAAACCGCCAGAGAAATGTGAATGAAACCGCAAACCGGCACTCAAAATTGGCTTAAACCGCCAAACCGCCAGACTATAATAGACCCTCATCTTTAGTGCAACTGAGCAAAGGAACTGAAACCGCATTCTTATCTTCTATTTTTGCATCTCCGCATTTGGAGTGAGGCGAGTGGGCCGAAAGTGAACAAAACATCACTGCACTTTTCCCAAAGCGTAACTGATTTCTGTACGTTGAGTGGAAGACATAATAGATCGCCGCAAATCCGTAATTTACAGTGTAAACATTGGAACCAATCAAAATTTTCAATACGTTTTGGTTTCCTAGTTTCGAGCTCTGTATCAGAAATGAAATTGAATTATATACCTGATCAAACATGGTCTGACTTCTGAGTGAAATTTGTGTTCGTTAAGACCCAAAAGCCAAAATCATTCTAAAAATAAGAACAGCTCTTTAGTACATCCATTGTATCAAAAGAAACTACTTTTCCAATTTGTAAATCCATCTACTTTTTGTTTTAATATTTTCTCTGATGATCATGAAGTCAGACAAAATGTCTTGTTTCCACGACGAGGTAGACATTTTATTTGCATTAAATCAATTCGATTACCACTCTATCACGAGCGTTTAAAGCACTTTGTATAAATGCAAACAAAAGTAAGCCAAAATCTTTTCCTCCTGGAAACGGAGCCGGTTTAATTTATCAGTTCGTGTATGCAATAAAAAGAACACGAGCTGAGGATGACATCTGTGGAATGTCTCTCTTGTGTGCTTGTTATTTACGAAATGTTCTCAGTAATCGCATATAAAACTAATTTAAAAGGCGAATTTTGATGCTTTAAACAATTAACCGCTTGGAGCGTTTGTACAAAACATTTCATTTTCAAACAAATACATAGGACTCCAATTCATACTCACGAAAAGTTTGTTTGCAGTCTGACACGAAACTGTCGCCAAAAATATCAAAATAAATAACAGGATATACATTTGCGAACCTATGTTCATTCTATTTATCCGAATTAATTCGAATTCATTCATTATATTTATCCGAATTCATTCCCAAAATGTTTAATTTTACTTTCCCTATCTTTTCTGTAAATTACCAACAGCATCTCAGGCGTTACCTTACCCCCACCCCCCACCCACTCACCCACCCCAAAGCAATCCGTTAGCTTTTTCATTCCCAGTCCATGCGCATGTAACCCTTCGTAATGTCAACCATTCCAAAGTTCCGTAGGTCTCTGTAAATGTCTGAAATGTGCAACTTATGATAAGTGCCATGAATATTCTCCGGTGAATTAACCGGCTTCAAGGTGAAGAGAATTTGGAGAAACGTCCGAGCATCTCACTAAGATTCGCATTGTATTTCGAACATCATTACGTTGCTTGTAACGTTGTCTGATGGATTCGGGACTTGAATGTCTGAAAGCGTTTTTATGAATCAGGATCACATAGTCAAGGAAGACAAAATAACTAGGCGTGATGTCTGTGAAGGTACTTGCACACTCATGTCTTGCTGAGATGGCAAAACAAAAATTGACCGAAAGCTGAATCGTGTTTAATGGTGAACCCGAGCTGTCACGCAATACTAACAACGCCTTCGACTCTCGTTATACATCAAAATCATCAATAATATGACAAGATACCGTCGCTGTTGGCTGTTTACACCTGTTGTTGGTTGTTACAACGGCGAAAAGCGGAAATTAAGATCGACAGCAGAACAGAAGTAGCAGTTGTATCGAACTTGACTGGAAAATGACAATGGACGGAAGCAGTGAAACAGTGAACCGTTAAAAAAGTTTAATTCACTGGACCAATTTTAACACTGGCTTAAAACATTAACCTATGTATGGTGAGTAACTAGCAATTAGTAGAATATTTGTATCTTCCCGGACCCTTGAGAAAAAAGAATCTGAAAATGCCCAATTTTACTATTTTCGAAAATGACACGAAGTATGCCTTTCATGTTTGCATGTAGAACTTAAGCGATGCATAGCAAACATTTGTTCTTGTATGCATTTGAACTATCAAAGGACAACTGTGATGCTGATGTAAAATCAAATCTGCTACTTGAATAACCTCAGAGATACACACTGCTAAAGTTGATCTAAAATCACACCTTTTGTCACGCCACTGGGCATATTTTTGGGGGGGTGGTCTGTTCTCGGAAACAAAAAAGACAATGGACAAAAAAATATTACCATGGTTATTAGTTGGCTAAGACCTTTATGCAACATAAATATGGTGGAGATCGGCCGACCCCCTTCTTCCGGCCCTTGCCTGTTCCACTGAGGCAGGCGTTCTTAAGACGTAGTATTAAACATTTGTGAGTGCTAGCGAACAGTCAATTTGCCAGAATTCATGAGGGGCATAATGTCCATAAATGTACCAAAACACAGTTCAATGTTTACGTGGTTTCTTCGCAATTTTATCAGTCCTGCAATTATTGAAACGTCAGTAGCTGTTCATACATGCGTAGCAAATTAAAGACCTCTTTAGATTGTAATATCAGAAATTGGCATATTTTACTTAGGCCTGAAAATTCAATATTGGGGACGCTATCACTGTTTTTCGTCATAATTAAAAAAAAAAAAGAAAACAAAAAGAAAAAAAAAAAGAAAAAAAAAACGCCCCATCTTTTAAAGAAAGTTCAAGGAAGAAGTGACTTAGATGTACGTCTCACGTACTTCTTAATTAAGGCTATTATAATGCATAACAAATCGGTTAAATTCAAGTATTTCCCTTTCGCACAGAATCTCCAACTTTTGAAAATCTGCCTTGTGGTGCACGTCACATGTCTCGGATTGTCGGAGGTGAAACAGCCATTCCACACTCATGGCCGTGGCAGGCAGAGCTTCAAATCAAAAACGAAACTTCTGGACAATTCTATTTCAAGTGTGGTGGTACATTGGTTACACCTCTGTATGTGGTAACAGCCGCCCATTGCGTTTTCGGTGTACCATTTCCGCAGTCATACATGATCCGACTTGGTAGGAGTATACTTCAGTTTATTTTCTTACCTCGGCTTGTTAACATGTTTGTAAGTTTGTTTGTCTTTTTATACAATGGGCTACGAACTGTTGCTGTGGTTTTGTTTTACCAAGCCAAGCAAAATTAATTTTGTACAGCCACTGATTATCGCTTATCCTTGTAGCACGTGGTTTTTAGTTCAGGTATAAAATTAATTTAATGATCGTCGCAGTTATATACAGAACTTAAACGGTTATGAGGTCTGGTGAAATTAAATAAAAAAAAGAATGAGCCTGAATGGGATTCGACTCTGCGATATCGATGCAATGCTAAACCAACTGAGCTGTCAAGCCAACTGGGAGCTGTCAGTATGAGAGTTCGTAATATACCCGTGGATGATGAAGAATACAAAAGAATATAATTATGGAAGATCATATATTTGACCAATCACGTCTCATATCTTTCTCCGCGGTTCAAATCTTTCGTATATTCATTTGTACAAGCGAATTTAACTTGTACATGTTAGTCCGCTCATAGTGTAAACAAATTGAAGAGCATCTTTCGACCCAAAACTTAGAGGAGTAAGCGTTTTCGTTCTTCAACGCCAAACAGTGAGCATTTGAAGTTGCGGTATACACTGTAAGTAATGAAAACAACAACAACAACAACAACAACAACAACAACAACAAAAACAACAAAACAAGCCTAAAACAGATGTAAATTGGATCTTAAGAACAAAAACAACAAAGTAGAAGGTGGATTATAAAATCTAACAGTACATCAATATGTTATCGCGCAATTCAAACAACAAACAACGCATTCCACTTTTTTTTTTGTCCACAACAGGAGTCCACGGCCGTTCAGTACCTGACCAAATACAGACCATCGGTGTCTCTGAGATTCATATCCATTCAAGAGCTATGACAGAAGGATATGGCAACGACATTGCTCTAATAAAGCTCTCCCGTCCGGCTATGCTCAATACAAGAGTTGGTCTGGCTTGCATGCCAAGTGGAAAAGAGACGGATAGAGTGGTCCCCGGAAAAATGTGCTATATTACGGGTAAATAAAAATAGAACGGGAAGAACTATTGATTTTAGGGTATTCTACGTAAAATATGGATTATTGCATGTTGAACTTCCCCCCTCCTCCTCTCATAGATCCGGAGTAAAGCTGGATAGAGCGAGTAGTACATGGAGATAAATCCGATAAAATCATGAAAAACCTCAGTCTGCAATCGGCTAGCATTCCTTCTTTAATAGAACACAGGGGGCCTTGTTTTGACAAGTATATATAGACCGAGGTTAGATGGTGTCACTATCGTTTATGACCAGCCGCTAACGAGAATCGAGGAACGCTTTCTATCATAAAACTAAATCAAAGCTTATTCATCCCAGGTTGGGGCAGTTCTTCTTTCGGAGGACAAAAGTCTCAAATTCTTAAACAAGCCAAGATGCCAATCGTCGACTACAACACTTGCGCCCTAGCTAACATAGCTCTCGGAGAAGTCGTCGATGCGGAGATGATATGTGCAGGCTATGGCGGGAACAGTAAACTTAGCGGTTGTCATGGAGACAGTGGTGGGCCTCTTGTTTGCCAGGACGAGAGAGGACGCTGGACTCTACGTGGTACAGTTAGCTGGGGAGACCATTACTGCAACGGAGGGCCTACTTACTCTGTCTTTGTACGGATCAACAGCTACATTGATTGGATAAAATGCAAGATGACGTCACAACCCTTACAGCCACGTAAGTCTATAAAACTAACCGGCGATTTTTTCACATCGTCTTATATTCCAATACATTTATAAGCCTAAGTGTTTAAAGGTATCTCCCTTCAAGCCATAAGCCGCGGGAAGTAATTCTTGAAAGCGAAAAACTGTTCTGTGGAATTGATAATTTCAAGAATCTAGTCTAATCAACATAACGACCTTCGCACAGGGCTAGAACTTATTAGCCTACATATGTTGCCATGAGAGAAGCATAAAAGTAATGGCCCAAGTTATTTTATTTCCTCTTGTTCCGATTTGATATTTCCATTTTTTTCTTCGCAGATTCTGTATGAATTACGTTGCTTGTGTCAACTTCATTTTGACTTGTTTCCATATTCTCACCGTTACGGACGCTTTGGCTGCTCCAGAAATAATGAATCAAATTATATATCGATCAATTTTTATGACAACAGTTTGGGCCGCCACGAAGCTCTTCGGAACGTCTCACAGGATTGGTTGAGAAAATTATATACAAACAATGTTAACAATGGACTCTAGCCCTAAAACAATAGAGCTTCGTGCCAACAAGATCCAATGAAATTAGAGGTTCTAGAGAGCTTCGTGACAACAGAACAGTTTCCATATGCAGTCGCCACGATTGCAAGTGAATGAGAGCACTGGAGGACCTAGAATAATTTAAGGAACTTTGCGCTGCATTCTGATATGTTTTCCATCGGATAATTTCTATATCATTGCAGTAATCCACGGCGTCTAGCTGAGGTCTTTATTTCTCAGAAATTGTTGTCATTCACGATCCTGGTGAGCACTGTCGTTTGGTAGCGATCGTGGTAATAGTTACATAAGATTTACATTACATTACGACCATAGCCTAATCTAAGGGCCTGTTCACATGGAGGTGGGGGACCCCAGGTAGGTGAGGTACCCCACCTACCTGTGGTAAAAGAAAGCTAGCGTTCACATGCAATATTTATAACCCCGGGGCGCTGGGGTGAGGTTTCTAAATGCTTCCAGATTGTTTCTTTTACTTGATGATAACCTTTTTTTAAGAGCTCGTTCTTTGTCAAGCTGTCATTTACAGTCACTGCTCATTTCATTCAAGGGTTTTTCGGGCTCCCAGTCAGTGAGCCTTTCAAGGCCAAATTCATCGAAGAAATCAATCGCTAATCTAAACATTGGCGTATCTTTGTGTACATCGCCGACAGACCCTGCTCAAAATCCTTAGTGTAGCCCTGAGGAAGGTTAGTCCTGTCTAACCGAAATATTGGGCATTAAATTTAACATTTGATCCGTCCGGTCAGCCTTTCAATTGGTTTTATAATAGATAAATGCCCAGCTAAACATCACCACACCCCACCTTCAGCATTCATATGGAGAAAACTCACCCCACCTAAGCGGGTTACCCGGCACGGCTGACCGGGCAACCCGCCTAGGTGAGGTACTCCACCTCTCAAGTGAAAGCAGTCAAGAAAAAAAGAGAAATTGTATGGAGCGATTGGTAACCCCACTAAGGTGGGGGACCTCACCTACCTGGGGTCCTCCACCTTCATGTGAACAGGCCCTAAGCTAAGCTATATTAATGCTGTAATCAATCGAATTACAGCTATTAATAAAATTAAAATCTTAAGTTGCCTTTGATTTTTCAGCCCAGGGATGTATCGACACTCATGATTATTGCGGTACCTGGAATGGTCAAAATCTGTGTGAAAACGCCTACTTCCGTAACATGCTGAAAAAGTTCTACTGCAAGAAGACATGCAATGCTTGTTGAAGTAAGTCTAAGATGGTATATTTATGTTAGATATTGCTGTCAACAGGTTTGGGTGATTACTTTGATTTAAATCGGTACAACCTGTACTTTGAGCCGGCAAAACTTAAGGTCCAAAGCTTAACAGTTTGAGGTATGTGGTACCCGGCTAATATTTAAGAGCGAATGAGCCCAAAAATCAAAGATTTTCAAAATATCACGACAACAGCCAAAAAATTAAATTCTGCTCATATTCTCAGGTTAGGTAGGCCTTAGTGTGAAAAAAAAAAAAAAAACACGAGATATCTCGTTTGGCTGAATATCGATTTATTTACGAGAAAATCGATAATAACCGAATTCCGTCAAAATGCCACTTTTGGAGCTCAAAATTTAAGACGAAACTCGAAGCTTCGCGCCACAAAATGAAACAACCTAGACTGATAAAAACTATCAAATCTTGAAAACCAACATCAAAATATACGTTGACAGCAATTTGAGCAATTCTTGTCCATTTACTTACAAAATCTAATTAAATTTATTCGACCTACTTTTAACTAGACTTGAAGTGGGTCAAGAGAAGCGCCGGTTATTTAACTATGCGCTACACAATATAATTGACTGAAAGTCTGGCTTTTGGAAGACGATAAGTAGTTCTTTTCGATCTCCAAAGGATTTTTTTGGGCAATGATTCGGAGCGATTTAATAATATTTGAAAGTTGGATAAAATGCGCCGGTTTGACGGTGCTGTTAATTGGCTGGATATGGACACATAAACACGCAAACTCACGCATTTGATCATGAAGGTCAATCTACAATTTATTTAACATGACATCTTCTTACCGTCATGTTGCTGTGTCAAAAGAAAGAGCTGCAGTCCTGAAAATGTTCAATCGTTCACATAAAAGCAATATAACTTGGTAGAATAGTGCAGCGAAGCCTCTTGGTCTCATGAGTTCTTTACACAGCGTATTTCGGGATTTTTCGACAGTGTTTCAATCACTCGACGTAAGATAAACTTTGTTTAAAATGAAGTCTTGAGCCGAACGGAGAATCAGATACAGGCAAAAATGTCGTTATTTCAAGGACATCTAGATCGTTTTCTCGTTTGGCGTAGAGATACAAATTAATTCAAACGAGGTGGAGTGAAATCAACAACTGTGCAAAGTTACTTTGGAGGGGAGGTAGGGGGGTTTTGCACGCTTTTCTATTCAAGTCTTCTGTTATTTACTTTTGTTTCCTCCAAATCGCATAATTAACTACTGACAGCTCATCATTTTTTTTTCAGGTATCTGCGCAACATGTCATACAACCCTAACGGCCCTGTGGAAACACTCGCCTGCGGCTGTTCCCACAGCATTTTTCATTCCCCCAAACTTCCATCACTGTTGCTATTTAACAATTAGATAATAAGCTCGAGATTTCTATCGGGTGATAGTTGATGAGGGGGCAGCCCGGGTCAACTATCACGCATAGAAATCGAGAGCGAATAATCTAATTTTTTTAGTATAAATCTACTAGTCGTTTAAAATTTTATCTAAATTATCTTTAGAGACACCTCAAGAACGCCAAGAAGTGCCGTTATTTTGTTTACAAGGGCACACTGCTACGCTACTCACTATCGATCACAGAATAGACGTGAGTAGCGTAACCAATCGGAGGACGTCATTCGTGATAGAACGCTAGTAGACTTATACTAAAAATCGATAGAAACACGGTACATATTTCCTATTAAAAACCTTTAAATTGTAGACAACACGACTCTATAAAATGAACTAATTATATTGTTTCGCATCAAGGTCTGCACACAGTCTTACTGAATAAACGCATCCGAAATGTGAGGGATTTGTTCCTGGGACAAGTTTCTGAGAATAGTCTTCCGAAATTTGTTGCAAATTATGCGTGGATATAGGGAAAAAAAAAAAAAGACGTTTTAATCAAATGACATTTAGTCTACTGTGGCAGATCTCGGTGCTGTGGGTACGGACCCCTCCCCCCATGAACCAAATGGTTACGTTATTTAATTTTGACGACTTACACTGGCTCAAAGTTTACAAAAAATACAAAAGAGGTGTGTTCCAAGGCTTTTCTTCACTTTTGTGTGCAAATAGAATGACAGCCGATCCAAATTGTTGGTTAATATTTCATAATGTGTAACCGTTGGTTATTAACAGTAAAACTACTTTAACTGCATTTACTGAGCACATATTTGGATTGACCGAACTGTTTACATTGATGTCGTTTGCATGCTAACTGCAAGTATTGGTAAAAGAAATGTGGTTGAAGCCTACCAGAGTAAGATTTTCCATCTCTTCAACACTGATGGCTTCCATGGCGACAGATGGTGAAGTTTGAGTGGCTGCTTCTTTCTCTTCAATAAACAGGGCCCTTAGGGTTTTTCGATATGTTGCGCAGATACCTGAAAAAAATCACGAGCTGTCAGTAGTTATAACCATGCGATTTAATTTGGAGAAAACAAAATTAAATTTCAGAAGACTTGAATAGAAAAGCGTGGAAAGAGTCAATTTACCTGAGCCAACCTGAAAAAACACCCTGTCCTCTTTAATATGATTTGAAAATCACGTTTTCCCTTTTCCTTTGTCACACTTTGACCAGGATCTGTCACTTTTGCTATGATTTGATATTTTAGATGGAACCCTGCACCTCGTACTGGACCCTCTGGTCCACTCCAAACCAAGCTTTGCACGATGTGAGGGCCCTACTGTCATAGAATATATGTTAACCAGAGGAGAGAATATGGCTGCTTGACTAAGAATTAGGTCAACTTCGTTTTTTGGTTTGGAAAAACCAAAACTGGCTGAATGGCCATCGAATCGCTTTGAACAGGCTAGTAGAGGTATAATTACCGTTTCTTGTTTCTGGATCATTTGTTGAAACGACAGTTGAAACCACAGTTTCCTCCACCGATACTTTTCAACGAGCAGCGGACATCCATAATGAAAACATGACACGTAACGCAATATTGACAGTGTTTAAATCCGGTCTTAGATCTTTTAAAATGCTTATCAAAAAGAATTTCTCTATTAAAATAAATTATTAATTGACGGGGTTCGATAAAAAGAGGAACACAGACAATTCCTGAAAATTCCGGAACATCATTCAATCAATTATTCAATGGTCACTGACCTTTGGTGGTTCCTTGATTTTGTCAGATACGAAGAAATGGTTTGATTACCGAAAATCATTTTAGACTAGTACCAGGGAAAGATAAATGTGAATATGACCACGTGCTACATTCCTGAGTACTTTCTTTACAAGGGTGTAGCCGGCTCTGGAGAAGAAATAAAATAATAACTGTAGAGCTATGGTGTGGGCTAGTAAGACTCTCGGCCTCGTAGTAATGGAAATAGAAGTGAGTGGTTTTTTTTAACAATACTCAGTCTCGACGTAGTAACGCACCGATTATTTTTTTACAGTCCAAAGAGGGTGGAAATGGGTCATGCGTGAAACGCATGAAAAACAACTATAAAGAGATATGTGATTCGTGCATTTATGAAAAAGGAATGGTTAAAAGCAGCTACAATTATAAGTAGCAAGTGAATGTTTTGAAAAATTTGTGAGTGAAATGGGAACAAACCTCTCCCTACCTCCCCTTTAAAGTTACTTATCCGCAGTTGTTGATTTCACTTCACCTCGTTTTGAATTATCTGCGTTTTTCAGCCAAACGAAAAACAGATGTCCTTGATGTACCGTCATTTTTGCCTGCATCTGATTCGCTGTTCGTTTGAAGACTTATATTTAAACAAAGTTATCTTACCTTGGAGCGATTGCATCTTCGTTTTCAACGAAATGGGAACTGAGAAACCTCGAATTAGAAAACCTCGAAATACGTTGTGTAAACAACTCATGATCAAAAGGCGGCGCTGCATTATACAACCAAGTTATATTGCTTTTATGTGAACGATTGAAGAACTTTAGGACTGCAGCCCTCTCTTTTGATACAGCAACAAGAAGGTAAGAAGATGTCATGTTAAATAAATTGTAGATTGACCTTCATGATCAAATGCGTGAGTTTGCGTGTTTATGTGTCCATTTCCAGCCAATTAACAGCACCGTCAAATCGGCGCATTTTATTCAAGTTTCAAATTTGATTAAATTGCTCCGAATCATTTCCCCCAAAAATCCTTTGGAGATCGAAAAGAACTACTTATCGCCTTCCAAAAGCCAGACTTTCAGTCAATTATATAGTGTAGCACATAGTTAAATAATTCGTTTCTCTTGACCTACTTTTAAGTCTAGTTAAAAGTAGGTCGAATAAATTTAATTAGATTTTGAGAGTAAACGGACAAGAATTGCTCAAATTGCTGTCAACATATATTTTGATGTTGGTTTTTAAAGGGGCTCAGTCACGGCATCTTGAGTTATTTTGAACATCGAAAAAATAACCGTTAGATTGAAGGTAATCTAAAAATAGCACTTTATAAAGATAGAAAAACATCAAAGAGATAATAATAACATATTAAGGAACAAGGATGGTTTAAGATGGAGAAGATTGGCACGGATTGCAAAAAACGAATTTGAAAAGTTTAGCTAGTTTTTGGCTGTTGCCGTGATATGTTTCACCATTATTATGAGCATTCACTCTTAATGCTCAAATAGGTCCTCGGATTCCGCAATCCGGGGTGGTTTGGTCAGTGCTTCTCTCTATCAAGGAACATACACGAGTATAATTGCCGAAGACCTTGATAAGAATCCGGCAACCCCTAGTAATATTGCAAGTTTATTCACGCAGAAACCGGGTTAAAACCGAACGCAAGGGCTTATTTGTACTATGGCATCTTTAACCTTGGTTAGCACGCGAATTCCCAGTATACTTACATTTTTTTTTTTAAATTGTTGTTACTTCCATAGGAAGGAAAGAGCTATCTCTGGTCAGAAACTTTCAGTTTGTATTTTAAATGTATATGAAGAAAGAAAAACAAAACCAAAACACTTTCTGCTCTCTTTTTTTCTTTTCTTTTTTTTCAGTTGTTGTGTATTTGTTCTCTCATTTTGATTGAGTTGTGAAATACGTTAATAAAATAATAAGCAAGGAAAATCAATACGTCTACCTTTATTTCTTGGCTGTTTTACTCAGCTTCTAACCTGTGATTGCGTGTAACATCATCGAATTCATTGTATTAACTAAGAAATGTGTTGAATGAACTAACAGACAGATTGGTAGGGAAAACAAAACTTATCCAAAGTAAGATGGCATTAAAATCTGGTTAATTAAGTTGACAACGAGTACTCACGTTATGTGTTCAATTTGGTTGCTCTCTGTAAATTTTAAGGCTGACCCAACCGAAGTCTAGGTCAGTGCACTTTTTCCGTGGGATGCCTGTGGCATACCACGGTAAAAATCCGGCTGGGTTTGTTTTTCTTTGTAGGGACAAATTGCAAAGCTAGCCAATAGGACTGCGTAAAATCTTTATCGATTTTTGATCGATTTTTGATCGATTTGCCTCATTGAAAAACGTTCCAACACGTTCTTTGCAAAGTCCTCAAACCTTTCCGATGAAGAAGTTCTTCCTACAACCGCCGCGAAAACATGAAGATCGGAGAGCTCTCGAGTAAGCTTAATTTTTGACAACAGATCGTAAATTTAAAGCAGCTTTTTGGACTTTAGAAACAAAAAAAATGGCAAAATACATTATTATTTCGAAGTCGAATTCAAGTTTTGGAACGATTTTTTTTTTTTAATTTACTTTTTTTTCATTACAATCTTCACATTACTACATTCAACAAAACTTACAGCAGGCTACTTACAGAGACAAAAGGACTTTGACTAACAGCTTATTTGGTTGCATTGACAGACACTGTAGAAAATAAAGCAAGTACACTAATTACAAGACAATAATTATTACTAAAACGAAAACAAAAAAAAAGAACAACAAAAAGGTTACATTTGTGGAGGTACAATTGCTGGATCAGTACAGTATAATAAATTATAATATTCAGTTAACGAGATTTAGCATAGATTTCTATTTACTTTAAAAAGTACCTTTTTTATAGGGTGACACAGTGCTGGTTGCTGGTTGTCAGGATCTAGCTATTCATTTCCACTATTTTCGATTTTCCATTGATTATTTAGTTTTTGTTTGAATTGATTGCCAAGTGGGAATTTTTCCATCATTTTACAGTCAGAGATATACTTTTTCATTAGTGTTATGAAAATTCCAAATTTCCGCTTCAGTAGATGTTGTGATTCTACCAGTCCGGGCCATAGCCAGAAGTGGATATACGATTTCCTGTGCTCTGATTGGCTCACGCAAAACCAAAACATTGCCTAGACCGCGAAAGGACTAAGACCGAGGGAAATGGCGAGAGAGAAGAAATCTATGTCGGCGGAGACGTCGCATACAAATAAACTACAACAATAATACGGTTGAATCTTTCCCATCTATTAATCCCACGATCTCTTGAACCTGCGAATAATTCGAACTAGTAGTCGTTTTACTTGGATTCGCTGTATTCGTGTAATTAATTTTACTCCCGATTCGAACCAATTTCCTTTTATCGTATAAGCTTAGCTTCGATAAAGTTAAGACAACCTATACTAATGCGACTTGCTTTGCACGAGGTATCGTTCCACAATCCAGGACTGCCAAAGATCAAAAAAGGCTGATTTTGGCCTCGACAGCGGTGATCACCACTTTCAATTTAAGCTACGCTGTTTGCTGTTGCAATATGAAAGGTATCTAGCTGAAATTATTATAGGGTTATAAGGTTCACTTTCTTGTCTTTTATATTTATCCATATTGATAAATCTAGAATTGATAGATCTGTATTTAAAGGGGACTTATTGTGGCTGTGCTTTTGTTCAAAATTATATCAAATTATATATATATATCAAATTATACATGGATCAAAAGTGAAAATATGCAGTCTTATTTCCATGCCTTCATAACCATCAGTGGAAAACCCTATTTGGTCACTTATTTGAAGCTTTCTCCTCTTTTGGCAACATGCAATAGCCAGTTGCAGGGAATGACTGCACCCCCTCCTGCTCTTTTATCTTGGCTCATTTCTGTGCAGAGCAACAAATGACTCAACTTTGAACAGTAACATGCACATTCTATGTGGATGTGAATCTCTATTGCAGTACATTATAGTTATGAGAAACAATGGGTTGATCAACAAATGAATTTATTATGGTATGTTGATGTTCTGGTTTCAGTATCGCCATTTAGGAAAACCTCCACAGCTGCTCAGGTGAAAACCTACATGTATTCAGGAGGGCAAATGGGTATGGCTGAATGCATTTTGCAAGGTCCAGGGAATTTCAAGACCTTTCTAGATCTTCCTTTATGACTACTCCCCCTGGATCTGACCTTTTGTGACCACTTCCCCCCATGATGGGATGCTATTTTCAAGACCTTTCATGTAAAGTCAGTCTGCCCCCCTCCCCCCCCCCCCCCAACACACACAGACACAGTCACAGAAGCCACATGACATAAACAGTCCATGCTTTATTTCGTACAACTAGAAATTTCAAGAAATTCACTTTCAGAATGCTATACATTTCATTATTGTGGGTTTGAAAAGAAAAGCACATGGTGAAAATTACAAAGCCCTGCTGAAGATATTCTTACTGGAAAGCTTGAAATATAGATATTTAAATTCCTAGAAGCCTACAGCTTAATTTTCAATACTTCTACCAAATATATGTGTTACATACCATGATTGCAAAACTATAAACAAATATTAAAAAAAAAAAACAAAACAAAAAAACAGGTATACATGTAGCTATTATTTCTTTGTAACAAACAATGGAAAAGCTCTAAGGCCCTGTTTACAAGGAAGTAGAGTAGCCCTACTGCCAGGGTAAGATAACCCAGGTAAATTTACAAGGAGGGTAACACTACTGCCTGAGACAACATAACGTTTGTTGTGCTTCGGTTACCTTGTAAGTAAAGCACAAACCAGCGCTCAAAGTTAACTTTTTAGTCTAATTGTGCAGTTTTGTTAGTAAGATTTTTTCTACTAGCAATTGGTGAGACCACTAGCAAATTCTTTCCAAATGTTTTGTAGACATGGATTATTCTAACTCGCAAACATTTGCCAGTGGATGTTTTTCTAAATCACAGATTATCAAAAGCACTCACTTTTTGCGAGTTTGTGAGCGTTAATTTCGAAACCTGACAAACAGATTACAAAACTGGAAAATAATTTATTTCCAAAGCAAAAATATGACAAATTGTGAAAGAACTTGATGTTTTCTGGGTCATAATTCGCTGATTTTGTCAGTATTGTGATCATATTTTGCTTTTTGGAGCCAAAATAGAGTTGTCCCGGGTAGGCAAGTTGTCCCTTGCAGAGCATTTACAAGGCACTAGGTTTACCCTAGCGCCAGGGTAACCCTAGCTGAATCAGCTAGGATTACCCTAGTGCTAGGGGTGACCCTAGCTGCCTTGTAAATGCATCAATGAAAATAAGAAGAATTGAGTGAGTGCCAGGGTAACCCTCTTGCTAGGGTAACCCTAGCACTAGGGTTACCTGCCACCTGCTTGTAAGCAAGCCTAATTTTGTGACTGGAAAATAATGTTGTTCATGACTTTCTGAAATATATCAATGAAAACACAACACTAACCACACACCCACTCTAACACAATAAACAATTGAAAAGGAAGGACTTCATGCTAACTGAAGTGACCAGGACTGTAGAGTATATACACTGAGGTGTATTTCGAATTTCAGAAACATTACTAGCAATATTTAATATTTGCAAGTACAATTTGGCCAGATTCAACAAATAACTTCTTCCATACTGCTAAGGGCCCACATAGAAATGTTTTGATAACTACAAAACTATTGACCTTCACTGAAACTTGGCTTTGCAGCTGTTCCTGAACTACTACAGCAGTATCAAGCTGCCATGTATACTGAGCACTAAAAGCACTTTCAACCCTTTTTTGGGATGTGTCGAAAACGAAGACCCAAAAACGAAGACCTAAGACCTAAGACCCACTGGTCTAAAACGAAGACCCACTGGTCTAAAACGAAGACCCTGTGGTCTAAAACGAAGACCCACTGGTCTAAAACGAAGACCCTGTGGTCTAAAACGAAGACCCTGTGGTCTAAAACGAAGACCCTGTGGTCTAAAACGAAGACCCTGTGGTCTAAAACGAAGACCCTGTGGTCTAAAACGAAGACCCTGTGGTCTAAAACGAAGACCCACTGGTCTAAAACGAAGACCCTGTGGTCTAAAACGAAGACCCTGTGGTTTAAAACGAAGACCCACTGGTCTCAAACCTCTTTTTCTTCGGGGAAAGACTTTACTCTACGCTAAATTGCACGATTTTAGTATATTTTGTCGTCACCAATACTCTATTTTTCAAATGCATATGAGAAAATTACCATGAGGTGCTTCATTACTTTGCCGCAAAGGTCAACTGTACGTGACTCGCAAATTTATTCACCACATGGTACAAGAATTTGATTTCATACATCCCTGCGTTGACAAAGACGAAAACGAAGATCCAGAGCACTAAAACGAAAACCCATACACTGAGCTAAATTGCCCTCATTTCCGTAGCGCATATATTGAAATGTGATCTGAGCGCGCGCCAAACTTGACAGCTACTTTATCTCCGTCAGTACAACACGTTTCAAATTGCGTAACGCAATTAAATTTCAACATTAGAGCACATGAAATGTCCCCGGAAAAATTTGTAATCGATTATATATTGGCTAAGTGTAAATTCGAAATATGGGTTATTTACCAAGTGTGAGGTTAAGATGGCTGGATATTGGCCAAGTTCTTTCTTTTTTGGGTGTTTTTGGAGTCGACGTGAATAAACTCGCAAGAAAACGAGGCCAATATACAGCCATCTTGACCGTACAAGCTTGGTCAATAAAGTATTTCTTATGGGGCAAAATCAAATTCTTGTACCACGTGGTGAATAAATTAGCGAGTCACGCACAGTTGACCTTTGCGGCAAAGTAATGAAGGTCATGAAGCACCTCATGGTAATTTTCTCATATGCATTTGAAAAATAGAGTATTGGTGACGACAAAATATACTAAAATCGTCACTGCAGCGTATTAATATTTCTCTCAGTACTGTTGGAGTTCAATTGCGTTACGCGATTTGACACGTGTTGTACCGACGAAGATAAAGTAACTGTCAAGCTAGTCGCGCGCTCAGATGACATTTTAATTTATGCGTTACAGAAATGAGTGCAATTTAGCGTAGAGTAAAGTCTTTCCCCGAAGAAAAAGAGGTTTGAGACCAGTGGGTCTTCGTTTTAAACCACAGGGTCTTCGTTTTAGACCACAGGGTCTTCGTTTTAGACCAGTGGGTCTTCGTTTTAGACCACAGGGTCTTCGTTTTAGACCACAGGGTCTTCGTTTTAGACCACAGGGTCTTCGTTTTAGACCACAGGGTCTTCGTTTTAGACCACAGGGTCTTCGTTTTAGACCAGTGAGTCTTCGTTTTAGACCACAGGGTCTTCGTTTTAGACCAGTGGGTCTTCGTTTTAGACCAGTGGGTCTTAGGTCTTAGGTCTTCGTTTTTGGGTCTTCGTTTTCGACACATCCCCTTTTTTGATCCCTACATGTGTACCACTGCCTCATCTTCTTCATTCAAAGTAGTTAATGGATATAACTTTGCATTGCATGCTGCACACATCTTTTCGGGGTGTACATTACTAGTATCATTTGCTGTTATGTTAACGTGAACCTTTTCACTGAGAACCGCTTCGAATAATTCAGAATAATTCCTTCCCGTGATCTCTGCCATTCCTTTTTAGATTTCTACCACACAAATATCTACTGTACAGTGTTTCTTGAGGAAATCGCGGTCCTTTTCCATTGCCTGTCGGGGAATAAAGTAAACACAGCTTGAAATCAGGTCCACAGCATGGTCAGCACGATCGGTCAATAACAAACGCACGTGGCGAAACTACAATATTAATTCATCTTTAAAACCGTTGGACCAAGCGACGCAGTCGTGGACCAATACAAAAATACCACCAATTGAACGCAAATTTTATAGACATTAACGACATATTTTTTTCAAAGAGGGAAAAAATTGCAGCATACCTGATTTTTCCATCTATTTGGCGTCTTGTCGTGTAAAAACCAGACCAAAAATTGAACAAAACAGTGAGGTTTTCGCCTCGAAACTCGAAGACGCTTCGCAAGCCGCCATTTTTTTTCCCACTCAACCAAAACTTCATTGTTCAATTGTATTGTGTGCAAAGCCTTGTGGGAAAAGGCTACTTTTAAGCCCCGAAAAGAGCTCGGAAGGAACTTTGTATAGTGTGCCTAGCTTTGGCGGCCATATTGCCATTTCTCATGACGTCACCATATATCCATTTCTGGCTATGGCCCGGACTGTCTACGGGGAGAGTAAAATCGTTAAAAAGGATCTGCTGCTTACTCAAACTAATTTGGGATTTCTATTCGTTGTTTAACCATGTCATCATTTCGTAGTAAAAGTCTTCGTCTACAGAGCAAGCCAGGAATGTGTGTTCGAGGGAATCCGGACTTTTGCAAAAAAAAAAAAAACATTCATAATCTGGTTTAATTTTGTATCTTTTAAGTTCCTTAAAAGTTTTGGAACGATTGCTAAAGTACGGGCGTTAAAATGACTGCAAAAGCGGTCGGA